>PVKM010023450.1:0-21164 GCA_004027735.1 Carollia perspicillata | reverse complement strand
GTTTCTACCTGAAAATTTTGCAAATGTATTCACAAAGACATATGCTGTATTCGTTAAACCATTTTTTCTATGAGAAGTTTCAATAACTTTCTGTTGACTCTGTATATAAAAGAACTTTTTATTGATATAAAATGGAAACATAACATTATAGTAGTTTCATGTGTACAACATAATAATTTGATATTTGTACATAGTGCAAAATGATCACCACAATAAGTCCAGTTAACATCTGTCCTTATATATAACTATAAATATTTCTCTTGCTATCAGGACTTTAAAGATCTACTCGGCTACTTTATTTTTTTATTGTTGTTCAAGGACAGTTGTCTCCATTTTCACCCCACCATGCCCCCCTGCCCCACCCATCCCCATCTCCCACCCTCGAACCTACCCCCTTTTGCTTTGTCCATGGGTCCATTATACGTGTTTTTTAATGGCCCTTTCCCTGTTACCCCCTATTATCGGTCTCCCCCACCCGCTCTGGTTACTGTCAGTTTGTTCTTTATTTCAGTGTCTCTCATTGTATTTTGCTTACTTGTTTGTTTCATTAATTAGATTCCACTTATGGGTGCAATTGTATGGTATTTGTCTCTCACCACCTGGCTTATTTCACTTAGCATAATGCTCTCCAGTTCCATCTACGCTGTCACAAAGGGCAGGAGCTCTTTCTTTCTTTCTTTCTGCTGCTTAGTATTCCACTGTGTAAATGTACCACAGGTTTTCGATCCACTTGTTCACTGATGGGTGTTTAAGTTGCTTCCAGCACTTGCCTATTGTAAATTACACTGCTATGAACATCGGAGTACATAGGTTCTTTTGAATTGGTGTTTCAGGATCTTTAGGGTATAATCCCAGCAGTGGTATTACTGGGTCAAAAGGCAAAAGGCACGTCCATTTCTTAGTTTTCTGAGCTACTTGAAAATATGTAATACAGTATTATCAACTATAATCATTTATTTCTCCCCCTGAAAATCTTTCAGATGTTGTCCTGTTATTTATTTATTCTTTATTATTAATATTGTTAAGAGGACTAAGTATTGTTTTATTTTTCCCTTTTGGAGGGTAGCAGGTTTTGACTGCCTTCATACTTAATGAATTATTTTATTAACCCTCTTCTAGGTTTCGTGAGCTTCCTCTTACTTATTTTGGTCTAAAATACAGTGAATGTTTAAAATCTAAATATTTGACTTTGTTACTTTGTTACAGTTTTGCTCTGACTCATCCCAGACATGTACATAATAATTGCTGCTGAACCTCTGCTCTATGTTTCTGATATCATTGTTTCTTCTCATCTGTTTAATCATATTTTCCTCTGTCTCTGCATCTTGCAAGAGCTTTTCAAATCGGTCCTCTCAAACATAAAACTGCTCTTCCAAGTGTAAATTCTTTATTTTAAACCTCCCCTGTGGCTTTTAATTCAGATGCAACATTGTAGTTTCTTTAAAGTTCCTTTATATTTAAAATCCCTCTCATCTCATCATATTTAATGTTATCTCTTCTTCACTTATTGGTTTAATTAAAAATTAGTATTTGAATCCCTCCAGTTTACCTTGGCACACTATTAGTTTTAATTTCTATATGTAAGCCTGTTTTGCAGTTTTCTTTAGGACATGCATTTCTAAGATTTCTTTTTAAACTGCTTCCTGAAATAAGTAAGAAAGAAAAAGACAAATGTTGTATGGTCTCACATATGTGTGGTTTCTAAACTACATACCCAAACTTACAGACACAGAGAACACGTTGCTGGTTAACAGAAGAAGGGGTTAGATAAAAAGGGCGAAAGTAGTCAAAAGGTGCAAACTTCCAGTTATAAAACAAATAAGTCCTGGGGACCTTATGGGCAGCATGATTACTATAGTTAATAATACTGTGTTATATATTGAAAGTTCCTGAGAGAGTGGATCCTAAAAATTCTCATCACAAGAAAAAATATTGCAGCTATGTGTGCTGATGGATCTCATGAAACTTGTTGTGGCAATCATCGGCACCTAATGTTACAAAGCCCTTTTATTTGTTATCATTAGGACAATGGAAAGAGTTATAAGAATGTTCGATGGAGTAAAAGTATCTGAACTCTGTGTTTCTAGAGCAGGTGTGCAATAATAATTCTGTTGCATAACATGGGAAAATTGTCCCTCCTCGCTTAGACTTTAGTTTCACTATATAAAAGGGAAAGATGTTAGAGTATATCAGAAACTTTAAACTTTTATGTGTTGTGAGCTTTGTTTTATTGAATTTATTGGGGTGACATTGGTTCATAAAATCAAGCAAGCATACAACTCAATAAAATATCATCCGAATACTGCATCATGCACTCGTCACCCAAAGTCAAGTCCCTTTCCATCCCATTTATCCTCCCTTTGCCCTCTTCCACCTTCTCCCAACCCCCTTTACCTCTGGCTATCACCATACTGTTGCCTTTGTCTATGTGTGATATGTATTTTTTTTTAATTTTTTGCTTAATCCCTTCACCTTTTTTCACCCAGCCCCTCCCCCTCTGACAGATGTTAGTCTATTCTATGTACCTATGCTTCAGCTTCTATTTGTTTTTTAGATTGTTTTTGTTCATTAGATTCCACATATGAGGGAGACTATATAATATTTGTCTTTCTCTGACTGGCTTATTTCACTTAGCATAGTACTCTCCAGGCCATGCATGCTGTGACAAAAGGTAATATTTCCTTCATTTTTATAGCCAAGTAGTGATGAGGACACCGGCCCTCAGTGTCTGCGTCATTATGGATGAAATGAGACATTCACATGGACTACCGAGTCCAGCGAAGGAAAAGGGACAGCACAGCTTTTCTCTCAAGGGGAGCAAAAGCCACCACCCTCCCTGTGACCGGCCTTTATTGGGTTTCTGGGCACATTACAGGATGGTCCTCATTTACTATGCACAGGATGCTTTAGGTGGTTACCTTTTACAGAAAACAAAGGAGCCAATACTGCTAATCACATCACAGAAGAGGGATATTTGCAAATGAAAAGGGACGAAGTGGTTGAACCGGTCACACTGGTCCTAGGAAGGTTTAGCATGGATTTTAGGAAGTTACTTGGCAGTAAATGTCTGCCACTGGGGGCTGGGCCCACGCCAGGCAGAAAGGTCTCCTACAAAGTAGGAATAGTGTTCCATTGTGTAAATGTGCAACAGATTTTTTTATCCATTCATCTACTGATGGAACTTGGAGATATATATAAACGCATGGCCAAACACAAAATTTGTATATGATTTCATAGCCCCCCCAAATTATAATTAGACTTTTGAAAGCATTTTTAAGCCTGCTATCTTAATATTTTCAATTATTAAGGGAAGTATTAGTAGACAATTTCTTTGTGATTCAGAAGCTAATGCTGCCATCTAGTGGCAAAGTTGAACAACACTTTTAAGAAAGAACAGTTTCAGTGTTTCTTCACTAGGAATATCATCTATCCTTTATTCCAACACATTCTGGATTTGCTGAGACCATGTTAACAGATGATGACTAAGGAGTACAGTGAGGATAAACATGATGTTTCATAAAGAATGTGAAATGGGTATGTCATAAGTACTGAGAGCACATACTATAAAACATAGTTGGCCCTCATGTTCTAAAACAATACTAAATAGTTAAAACTAAGTTTTTAGGAATTTAAGATACAAGGTCATTCTGAAGAATCTTTATTAACACAAATTTGGAGAAAGAATATCAGCCTTAAAATTTGATGAATAGCATCTTGACCCATCACTACATAACACGGACACAAAAACTGGCAGAAAGCATGGTGAAAAATAAGCAAAACAGAACAAAAAAAGTTAGAACGACAGACTATTTTCATCCATTAAAGTCAGTGAACTAAAATTAAATATCCTTTACAGAGACCTCCAAAGATAAGATCATGTATGGATCTCAGCCAGCTTTATGATTGTAAGAAATATAGACTATCCCCTTATTCTTTAGATGTGCTATTATGTTCCAGGGGAAAAGGCTCAGAAGTTTGGTTGAAAGAACCTTGTACCTGGAGAAAATAAAAGTGTGAGGCAAAAGCAGAAGGCCCTGGACAACCCACTGATTCTTCCAAGGCTTATCATCTATTACCAAAAATTAATGCCCTACCTATGACACAAAAATTAATAAATAATAGTAATAACTAACACTTCACTGAAGGATTATAATGCATTCTGCACTTTCCAGTCACAGATCATGTAATTGCCATGGCAAAGTCCCAATGAGTTACTGCTATTGATACAGGGCGCAGCCAAGAGGGGGACCCCCAAAACGGATTTGGAATGGGGCCCAGAACTCAAGGTGTCTAAGGAAATATTAGAGAAACATAAGATGTCCTCACCCCTTCCCCCACAGGGGTGAGTTGAGGGAAGGGACACATGGAGCAGGGCATGCAGGGCTATTTTGTACAGCCACAGCCTTGCAGCTAATCACATATCTATAGGCTTTGGCAGGTCACTTGGATATGTTAAATAGCCATGGCCATGGCTATGGCCATGCTTGGAGCCAGGGGAATGGAAGTCACTTCCCCCCACGATGTAAGTGGGGGGCAGGTCCCCCGAGTTACAGCGCCTGCGTGGGAGCTGGAAGAAGATTGGCTCCAGGATATTGGTCCATATCTGCCCAGACTCATAATGGTAGCCCAGTAAACTTGGGATAATACAGGGATGCTGGCAGATGTAACTGATTGCAGGAGGAGTCGGAAATGGAGGTACAGAGGAAGATTGGTGAGGGGATTTAAACCCAGATGTGGCAGCCATTAAGGGGAACCACGCGGTCTTAGTGAGAGTGCAGATCCCTTCGTAGCTTTGGTGAAGGAGGGGACCACAAGGTTTTGCAAGAGTGCACACCCCCGCAGCACTGGTGGAGGAAAGAAGAGACTTTGCCTGGATAAATGGATACAAAGAACTCTTGCCAGTAGACCATGAGAAGGTGCCACATGGCTTTGGATTAATCGGACATCCTGCCTGGACAGCAACATGGCTGATGGTGCCAGCGGCCTGGAAACACGGACCTGTTCTCTTTCCCTGAGTTACGGTACCATGAATTAGGGCAGGGGGGAGACAGGAGCTGCTGAGTGCATCTGTGGGTATCTTAAAGGACTCTGATATTTTAATGAAGACGTTAGGTCACTACTTTAAGTCTGTATAGCCTTAAATAAACATTTCCGTTCCTTTTCACAAATCTCTGGCATTGAGAGATATCTTTCCAATTGGCAGCGAACACACGAGCCCAGTAGGTGGTCTGGACAGCATTAGTATACCATCCTCCGGAGTCCGGGCCCCTGTGTGTGTGTGTGACTGTTCTGTAACACTATGAGCAGAAAGTGTAGGGGTACAAAAGGCCTTTGTAGACTATCTCCTCCAAACACAGAGGTAGTATTATGGAGCACAATACAGTATTACGTGTAGTCACATTACATCCCCAGAACTTATCATGTAGCTGGAAGTTTCTGCCATTTGACTATAACACATTTTTTAAGTTTATGTTTAAAAGTCAAGGTGAAGTTCAGACAATTGATGGATCTCAACGCCTGGCAAAGCAAAACACAAATATTGTTAAGTCCCTGGTTATGATTACAGAATGAAGGATTTCACAAAGAATTTTTCCTTTCCTAGTCACAAGCCTTGAGAACATTTTTAAAGTTTTGGAGTTCAATAACCTACCCGTCTCAGTTTAAAATTCTCCATCTAATTCCTGCAGGATGAGAAATGAAAAAATCAAACTGAAAAAAAATTGAAACCTAAGACATTGTGTGACTTGTCAATGACACACAGTGATTCTCAACACAGAAGGACTCACAACAGCCAGTCCGTGTTCTTGCATCTTGCACTTAGATTAGCTGCCGAACTGTAGTACAAATGGCATTCCAGTCCACCTGCCCATCGGGAACTTCTTCCTTTCAAACATCCTTAAGAATGAATCCTTCACTTCCTTGTTTCTCAAGCTGTAGGTAAGTGGGTTTAACATGGGAATCATACTGTATAAAACACAGACACCACCTTATTGATGTCCAGGGAGAAATTAGAACTTGGACATACATACATAAAGAAGAGTGTCCCATAAAGGATGGAGACGACTGTGAGGTGAGAGAGCAGCTGGAGAAAGCTCTGTGCCTCCCATTAGCAGGGCGGATCTTCAGGATGGCGATGATGACATAAATGCAGGAGACCATGATGATCGTGCCACTGAGTACTCCCAGAGCTCCAGCCAAAATGAAAAGCAAAAGTTTATTGACCTGGGTGTCTGCACATGCCAGAGAGAGAACCAAAAGAAGGTCGCAGAAGTGACTGATGATTTTTGGACCACAGTAAGGGAGGTGAAAGGCAAACGTCGCATGGGTCATGGCACTAATAAGACCTAGTATACATGGCCCTACCACCAGCTGCACATGGACCCACGGGGACATATTGAGTGTATACAACAAGGGCTTACCAATAGCCACATACCGGTCATATGCCAATAGAAGCCAGGAAGAAACATCATCACTCCACACTGACAAATAATCCATAACTGGGCAGCATGGCCAAAGAAAGAGATGACTTTTTTCTCCACAAAGATGTCAGTCAACATCTTGGGACCAGTGGCAGAAGCAGAGCACATATCCATAAAGGACAAATGACTGAGAAAAAAGTACATGGGAGTGTGGAGTCGGGAATCTATCCAAATGAGGATGATCATCCCCAAGTTTTCCAGAAAAGTGACAAGATAAACCAAGAAAAGTATCACAAAGAGAACAACCTGGTACTGGAAGCAATTCGCGAAGCCCATGAATAAAAACTCAATCACAAAGGTCTGATATTCATAATCCATTTCTGTTTTAATCTGTAATGAGAAAGATTTTTCTTTGCAATAAATTTGTAACTGAGGGCTTATCAATTTTAAGTCAGAATTTAACTTCTAGTTTTCTACATTTCATAGGGCAGACTGACAGACAACACCCAAGTTCTGCCCTAGTGGTTGTCCTGTCTCCTATCTGTGTGATACTAAGTCATTGAATCTTACTGGGCTCTTCACTTTCCTCCTTGATCAAATAGAATTTTGGAGAATTACATAATTTAGACCTAGAAGTGATCTTTGGAAGTTATCCAAGGTAAATCCTCTAACTGTATGAGGTTACATTTCTAAAAATCTCTGCCTTTGACCCAAGGATATCTTAAAAACATTTCATATAAAAAGCCATTATGTGAATTTGATTAATTCAGGCTAATACTCTCACTATAGGTAAAGGGTGTTAGGACTGTAACTTCCTGACCAATTCCTTAGATTCCAGAAAAATGATCAGTGGGGTTATAGAAAAGACAAGTTCTGATGTTTAAAAACAGAACACAAGAGAAGTTGGCTTTGGAAAAGAATAAAAATCCTCAACAGTATCTCCCCATGATGCCTTCTCCAAAATGCCTATGTTCCTCATATCACTGGTGACTATTATACCCATTAATCTCATCAAACTACATCAAGTATTTTAGTCCATCAAAGAAGAGACCAGTTCTTCAATGCTGAGTCATAGTTGTAGCCAACTGATTGTTATCAGGAGCTGGGAAAGAAAAACAATATTTTAAGGAGGAAAAGAACACACCTGGGCATTCATCTTAGAGAAATGAAAACTTATGTCCACATAACTTGTACAATTTCATTTGTAGATGCTTTTTTAATGATAGCCACTCAGAACAGCCAAAATATCCTACGATTTGAATGGTTAAACAAACAGTGGTATATTCATACCACAAAATATTACTCAGTAACAAATAGGAGGAAATAAAATACACAGACAAACCTGGATGGGTCTTGTGACATCAGAGTGAGTTAAAGAAAGACGACCTCAAAAGGTTACATTGTCTACAATTCCGTTTATATATAAGGTACTCAAAGTGGCAAAGTTACAGACATCAACAGGTTGGCTGTTGCCTGGGACTAGGAATAGCAGGAAAGAAAGCAGTGGTGTGATTAGAACCGGGTAGCACAGGGAAGTCTGTATGGAGTTGGAAAAATTTTGTGTATTGAATGTGGTAGTGATTATACAAATCTACACACACAATAAAATGATACAAAGCGGTACACACACATCACACTGATGTCGACTCCTGATTCTTCACGTTGTGCCCTTGCTGGGATGATGCGAACAGTGGGGGGAACCAGATGAAGAAGACGAGAAGCTTCTCTGTACTAGCCTTGAAGTTCCCTGGGAATCTGTATTTATTCAGAATAAAGATTTTTTTTAGAAAAGGAGTAAATGAGAAGTAAGAAAGGGGGAAGTGATCGTAGTAGAAATTAAGGAAAATTAAGGAAGGGAGGCATACATTTTGGACCCTGAAATAACTGTAACGATTCCAACAGCATAATTCCACAAAGGTAGGGTGTTCAGCAGTGGAAGTACTGACAGAAGTCTAACAACATTCTCCCATGTTAAGAAAGCTTGAAAGGATTTTGGTGAAGAGGAAATTCATAAAATGAAAATTTGCTGACCTCCTGTGATCTCAGAGGCAATGGATCTTCGGTAGAAATAGCCTCAATGCGGTAGAATTTAAAGATTAATCAGAAAAACTATACCTTGATAGTGAAATCTTTCGAGAATTTAATATTTTTGAACATAGAAACTCATTTCAGGTCTTTTATATCTGTATTCATGATGATTCAAGGAAGATGGAAACAAAGTGTTTTGAGGGTCACAATAAATTTATATTATGAAAAAATTTTATGAGGCTAAAACCAGAGCATACCCATCTATGATCTGAACCAACTCAAACTATTGTGTGAAACAATAGTTTCTGACTGTCAAAATGCACATGACTTTAGTTTTCCCAGCATTACTCAATTCAGAGTCTAATGTAGAAAAAATGATTCTAGGTATGTGTGTGACTATGGGCATAAGCAGAGGAGAATTCAAGTCAGTTGGTTAGGAGGTTTGTTTTCGACTCATAATACCCAATCTAAGAGACGAAATTGAAGCCCAGAAAAGCCTCCCAATCCTAACATTCAATGAACCCATACATCTTGCAGCACATTTCAGTGCCCATACTAAAGGAAATATTCAACCAAAATGCACATTCAAGTTAAGTAATTTAGATCAAATGACACGGACTAAATATTCTACTCACACCAATTTTTCCTTCATGGTAGGCTTCCAGATGATGTTTTCTTGGGCTTCTAAACTTATTTTTTATATCTACCTTCCTGAAGACCATATAAGAAATCACTTAACTCACCCATCTGAAGAAACACGCCTTAGACTTTGCCTGCTTAGGTCAAAGTGAATGACAAAATTAACATTTTCTGATATGAAAATGAATCACCCTGCAAATGTACACTTGTTATTCTTGTCAGCTTCTGCAGGTGCTTAGGAAGACAAACAATATAATGATACACACTTGATACCTGGGCTATCCAAGGTATTGAGAGTGTGTCTTTTTAAAAAGATCCATTGACTCAGTTCTGCACAATACACAATGGGGTTTTTCTGCAGGGCTCTGTGGGAACTGGAGCTAAGTCCCTCAAGGAGCCAGAAGCTCAGGAAATTAGTCCTAGAGAGAAGATATTAAAGTATTTGATGAGAAAATAATTTACGAACTGTGAGTCAAGGGTAATTGCACAAAACAAAACTGTACCTTCCTTTGGGACCACCCCTCCCCTACACTTTGAAATTCCAGTACTGAGCCTTCATTTGCTGTATGAGGAGTACTGTGTAGATTTGAGAATCTGGAGATTACAATCCACAGAAGAATCTGGGTACACAGCAGCACTGAAGACACTCTGATTGGCCCACAAGTTACTAGGCAGGTGGGATCCTTATAACCTAAGGGTTTGGTTATTCTTGAGCATTATGGATCTCCAAAGGAAGCCAAGATATAGGTAAATAAAAATAAGGTGGACCGGGGTGTCTCTGCAGCAATGGAGAGCCCTAAATTTGTATAGCATTTTTGAGAGACAAAGAGTCCACATTGGCTATATAAAAATTTCAAATATAAAAGTGAAAAAAATAGGTTTGGGCTTAAATTTCATAACTGTTGTAACATTAAACAAAGAAGTTTAAATTTCTGTAAGTGAAAATGATGACTCTTTCAAGGTGTTTTAGAAAACAGATGGCATTTATTCACCTGAATGTTGCCACAGGACATTAATCTTGCCACTGGAGATGTTTATTTTTCAAGGTGCTTTGAGGTTTTCCAACCTCTTGAGACCTCACGCAGTCCACTTTCTAACAACCGGGATGGAGACATCTGAGTGAATGCCTCTAAAGACACTGGCTCCTCAGAATCATCTATGCCTGCCCTTCCCCATTAAGAGCTAATATTCTCCCAAGTTATAAGAAAATGTAGAAGTCTCTCTACTTTTAGAGAGCTCCCCTACCTTCCCTGGCCTGTAGACCTATAACTAATGTTAAGTCACAGTAAACCCAAATAGAAAGATCCTGGGCTTAATGAGGGAGAAAAGGGGCTATCACCCCAAAAGAAATACAATAACTAGCTAGCATGTATCAGCAGGGGAAAGGGGAGTATGGTTGGGACTGAATTCTGAGAGTGCTTGGTCAAGGGGACCTAGGAGAGATTTTCACTTGGGAACATTTCCCCAACATAGGGGCTTTAACACCCAGGCAAGCATTCTATGAGATGATGTGAAACCTCTACTTAAATGAATACGTGAAAAAAAAGGTGGCTTATGTTGAACAAATCATTACAGCAGACAGTGTAGAAATGGATTAAGAGTTTCAAGAGCATGGGGAATCTACAATTTACAGCTGGAAGACCTATCAGATGGCCACGTTCCAAAGACCCAGAGGGCACACCCCTCATCAAGACCACTGGAGTATGCTGGTGAGAAGGGCATCATTGTCAGTAATATTGTTACAGAGCTCACCAAAACTGAAAATGAGCAGACCAGGGCCTGTCTGCATGTCACCTTTGTATAAGACCCAACAATTAATGCTGGAAGGAGCAGACCTTCATTTACAACATTCCAACCCTGCACAGGGGGTGGGGCTCAAAGCATCTCAGATTGGAGCCCTCCTTTCCCATGAGACCCAGCACTTCCCATGCTCCCCACCAGGCTACTAGCCAAAAGCATCCCCAAAAGATCCCCATGTCCTTATCTGTGCAGGATCTGGAATATGTTGCCATCAGCCTCCATATAATAGTCCAAGGAAGCATATGTAGTGTTATTCTGGATCATGGTGAAACTCAGGAAAGGCACAGGTTTTAGTAGTCCAGGAAAAATCCAGGTGCAGTAGGTCAGGATCTTTCAAAGAAGTCCTTTGCAGCTCCGGAGTCAGCTGGAGTGTTCACTTGTCCCTTCTCACTGCTCTCTCTCAAACTGCATGGCAAAAATCCCTTACTACAGACACCTTGTCTTTTCCCTCATTACTACTTCCTGCGTGGCCAAGAGCAGCTTCACCTTCCCAAGCTGCACGGCCAAATCCCTTACTACATCCTAAGTGGCAGAAACCCTCCTTCTCCTTTCTAAACCACGTGGCAGAGGGAGAGGGAGAGAGAGGAGGGAGAGAGAGAGCCCAGATGGCTGCTATGCTTGAGTTTAAATCCCAGCACCTCCTCCACAACCCCATTTCTGACTCCTCCCACACTGGGTTACACCAGCTCGCTCCTTTACCTTCTGCCTTTCTCCAGCTGCCACTGTTAATCAGAACAGGCACTGCCTGAGACACAGAGGAACTGCTTTGCCTTCCTGCTTTCACACAGGTGCAGCAACCTGGAACCACCTCCTGGCTACATCATGGGTCAAAGACAAGCCTCCATCCCTGTCTCCAGGGGGCAGGCAAACTATGAGGCTAGCCAAGTTGCCATAGTTATGCAAATTAACTCTCAATGGCTGTCCTCTGCTTCCCCCCCCCCCAGCCAGGTTTCCAGGGAATATCCTCTATATTGCATAACCATGTACAATATGGTTAGTGGTAGCTCTCCTCTCTGGACCAGGACTGGCAATAGGCGACAGTGATACAGGACCACAGAATCAACTGATAACCACGGGAATAGCAGCATTCCAAGACAAAAGAGGCCAGTAGACAGTACCGGACCAATATAAGGCTGGAATGAATGATCTAACAGATGGAACATCAATCTTTTATTCTCCATTCTTCTCCTACTATATATTTAACATATGACAACATACTTTACCATCTTTTTGCCGCCTCAGTTAATTATAAGGAATTCACTTTCTTGTTTCTAATTACTGGGTTAAAAACTGAATGAGTCTTAATCAGTTCTTCCCAGACTTAGCCAGCCTGCAAATCAACATGGACTAATGCAAACAGCCACATTATGAAAGTGACTTCCCTGAGAAGGATGCCATAAAGAAGGCACCAAGATAAAAATGAGGAAGTCTAACGGTAGACCACTTAGTAAGAAATCATGGGCCCCACCCAGTGGACATAAAATTACAGACACACTGTTCCTTTATCAAAAGATGCCAGAGAACATGTGACTTATAAAAGAAAAACAGAACTAACGATTTCTACTATTTGAGGAGGACTCAACTTAGATGCAATGTATTCCCTCTACAATCAAGGACCATCTACATCAGCTCTCACACACTGATGTCACAAAGAAGAAAGGGAAGGGGAAGGAGCAGAATGGAGAAAAGGAGAGGAAAAGGAATTAACAGAAAGATAACAGCAAAACATTTTGAAGGGAGAGAGAGGACCGTGGCTGGCATTTTAAAGAGTGGAAGAAAGAGCAAACACATTTCTTTTCTTAATCTCGTGAAAGAGAGCAAACCATTAGTATCAATGATAGCTAGAGGAGTAGAAATAAAAATTGTCAGCAATGTATGTAGCCTGTAAATTAGAAGCAATTGTAGACAGAGAGAATGAAAATTAGTAATCCAATGAAGTGATCATTCCCATGAGAAGGGAAGTGAGTCTTAAATCAGTTTAGGTTGAAAAGACATTAATGAGCCGAAGAATGATTATTAGAACTAGAAGAGATAGAGATCCCTAAACTACATCATTTCCCAGTTTGTTAGGAGAGGTTATAATTATGACTTAAGGTAATTACATGTTTTACATTTGTTTAACTCACTCATTTAACATTTTTTCTCTGATATCTTACTCTGTCAGGTGCTCTTACACAGGGGTTAGCAAAAGTAGGTTTACAGTTGTGACTATGTGAAAGTTTATTCCTGAATTATTATTTATTAATTATTGTATTGTTTTCCATATGAACAACTGTGAACCTACTTCTGCTCACCTTGTATGTATTATGTATTAACTTGTGTGCAAACCACACATATTTATTTAATCTCTTGCAATTTTCCATTTAGAGGTTCAATCTATGCTTTAAAAAAGCTATAATTTCATTCCACTCAATTTTTAACAAAGACTTATTATTATGTGGTGCTGAGTTGAAAAGCCTTCCAAGTACTATATGGAATTCAAGGATTATAAAGGGAGAATAAGTCCCGACAAGGAAAACTGAAGAGTGTCAATGCTGGGAAGTTCTTTGTGGCTGAGGGGAACACCTCCCCAACCCCCCAGCCCCCCATCACCCCAGATGAGAATAAGTCTACCAAGATATGATCTGCTTGGGGAGGAAAGGTGGCTGATTCTCAGAGAAGGGCCAGGAGCCTGATCCTCAATGGGCTTTTATTGGGTTTAATTTCCATAGGAATACAGGGCATATACATAAAGCTCATCAATCATTGTCAGACAGTAATGATCAAACAATAAATAACATTCAAGGAACTCTGGGGGCTTATTTTGAGTCAGGGTCAAATAGCTAGAGGGCCATAAAACAGGAACAAACTAATTTCATGCTTGGACCCTTATCATTTAAATTAAGGGTATTCTTACCAAAGCAAGTTTCAAAGGATTTTATGCATCCTTTCTTAAGCTTGATCGCCCAGGGAACCCACCCTTTCCAGCACAGAGCCCCACCCACCTGTAGCATTGTTTCAGGCTTAAGTTGGGTAGGAGAAGTAAGGCAGCCAAGAGATTGGGAGACTTCTTGCAGACAGAATGAGGATTCAGGCTATGTCAAAGCTGAGGGGTGATGGTCCATCACCCCCTTTTTCTATAGCCCCCGAAGTCCTTCCCTGAGGGCCCCTTCATGACCATGCTTGTCTTAGGTTGTCCCTCCCTTGAGGAGTCTTACCCATCATTGGCTAACCAGCCATCTGCCTGGGGCCAAGCAGCACCCCTACAAGGAAGATAAACTTTGTCTCCTTAATGGCTTATTGTCCCAAGGTCTTTTTACTCAGCCTTAGCCATAGGGGTTACAGTTTCTGAAACCAGGCAGGGCAGTTCCCAACAGAACACCATATGAAAAGATGGCATTCATGAGAGTTTAGACATATTGTATAAAATTACAGAACTTCACATTAAAAAAAGTAATTTAGATGGCATTGAGTCTATTTTACCCTCATTTTTATAAACTAAGACATTGACAACCAGAAATGGTATAACATTGATCTGTTTTTAAACTTCTTTAAAAGTGGCAGAGTCAACATTTAAAATGACCCCTTAAGGACAATCTAATTTTATTCTTGACACACACTTTAGCACTCTACCTATATATACGATGGCAAAAGCCGCCCTCTGAATCACCTACCCAGCAGTGTATTCTTCCTAAAAATGTCATCCTAAAATGCATCCTAATATCCATGTTCCTCAGGCTATAGAGGAGAGGGTTCAGCATGGGAATCAATGGATACAGAAGTCAGAAACCACTTTCCTAGTGTCCTGAGAAGAACTTCAATTAGGCCATATATGAGTAAACAAAAGGGCGCCATACAAGATGGCCACAGCAGACAAGTGTGAAGAACAGGTGGAAAAAGATTTTCACCTCCCATCAGCAGACTGGATATTTAATATGGTTTTACTTTTTTCTCTGAGTAGCTCCAGAAGAAAAATGGGACATCTTTGAAAAATGAGGCAAAGCTCCTTTGAACAAGAAGCACTTGATCCTAAGAGACAGAAACTCACAATTCAAATACTATACCTAAAAGTTGTTCCAGGTTGTTTTGGGAGACTGAACATAAGCATGACAAAAGTCAAATACGAAATTTTAAAAAGCTACATATAGACTTGGAAATACCTTGCTTTAGGTTTATTTGAAATGGGGAAAGTCCTCACCTAGGTTAAAGACTCCCAAGTCCACTTGCAAATTCACTTCCATACAAGAAATGTATGTTTAGGGGTCAAAATCCCATACAAACATTTCTGGTTATCATTAAAATGTACTATATTCTTAACTTTTAAATCACTCATGTTGAGTTATGCCTAAAAGCAAGGCTTTACCAACTAAACTCTGTGTAAATTCTAATCTATACATAATTAGAAGCCAAAACCACCAGAAAATTTCACAACACCCACAACCCCAAGTTTTGTAGAACTGATCTTATGAGATTTTTAAGCAGAGCTCATTTTTGTTTGGAACAATTGGTTTAAGATCATAGATTGTTTAATAAAGGGGAAAGGCACCACTGTGTTACTTGTTTGAAGTTTCAAATACTGTTTTTCATTGGTGTGGTGAACTAAATTGTGTTTCCCCAGAATTCACATGACGAAGCCCTGACCCCTAATGTGACTGTATTTGGAGAGAGAACCTTTCATGAGATAATTAAGGTTAAATGAGGTCATAAGAATGGGACTCCAGAACTGTAAAAGAATTCGTTATTGTTCTTTGTGCCTCCCAGTATTCTTTTCTATAGCAGCACTAGCAGACTAATGAAGCTGGGTTAAAACTTCTCCAAAGAAATGGGAATTAAAAGAAGAATGACACTGATGTTATCACACATAAAATAAATTGGCATTATAGACAGGGCCAACATGATTATAAAAGGCAGCACAAGAAAAATGTAATCCCTATTTACTTGAAAGATAGATGTTTTTACACATTTCTCTCACCCCATTATCTTCACGTGCATACACATACACTTCCTTGTCTTCGGTCAAGTGCGAGTCATTCTACACAATTATACTTGGAGCCAGCCTGTCCAATTCTGCATCTGATTCCCTGACTTCATGCTTTCTTAAGAACTTCTACCTTTTATTTTTCCACATTCTTGAGATGTATGTTTAAAAGAAGAACACGCCTGCATAGTGCTCACATTTAGTGAGGAAAATAATCAATGCATTTAAAAATCATTTTGAGGGCACTGTAAATTAGAAGGTGATAGATGTCATGGCTAACAGAAAAGGTAGAGCCAAGTGGAGAAAAAATGAGTTTCTTGGTGGTAAAAATATCTGGGGGAAAATCCGCTTATGCTTCCAGCAGGAGGAGGGAAAAGGAACATTTTTAAATACACCACAGCACATCGTGCTTAACTATGCTCATCCCCAAGAGAAACTAGTTAACCAGAGCCTAACCTGGGGGGTATTATCAGAGCCTAATTGAACTTGGAGAGAGGAAATGGCCAACTTCAGCCCCCTCTAACCTTCCACAGGGGACAAGAGAAATACCTAATTTCAGCCTACTCTAGCCATCCTGTCCCAGCTTATGGCAGAGAAAAAAAAAACTGAGAAACACTTGTCAAGTACACAATGCAGAGGCAGAGCTTCACTAAAAGACTGAGCCCTGACCATGGGTCTATAGAACACCTCCACCCCTCACCCCTGCCTTGTCACGCATCACTATAGGCTGATTTGCAGCCGTTCCATTTATCAAGTGCATCATGTCTATCTATCAAGAAAAAATGTACAGAGCAGACAAAAAGGCAAAAAGTGCAATTTGAAGACACAGAGCAAGTGTCAGAAGTGGATGTGGTAAGGACATAGGAATGATCAAGCCAGGAATTTTAATCAGCTACAATTAAAATGCTAGAGATCAAAACCACTAACAAAAAATGGAAAAATGCTTTTGATGGGCTTATTAGTAGACTAGACATGGCTAAGAAAAAAATCAGTATGCCTGAGGATATATCAATAGAAACTTCAAAAACTGAAAAGCGAAGAGAACAAAGTGTGAAAAAAACAGCATATCTGAATATGTAAGTATAAATGGCAAAAGTAGACCTTGGTACTTGAATTCTGACTAAAAAGGAATTCAGAGCCAAGGCTCAAACTCTCAAGAGAAAGTTTATTCGGCAAACAACACAAAAGTACACTTGAAATAAATTTACAAGTGGGTGACCTAAAGAGATGTCCCAGGGTGTGGGCTAGGGCTTCTTTTAACCCCTTGGAGAGTGTTAGTGGCTTTCTTCTTCCAGCTGAACTAGTGGACCTGTCCTATTGCCTCCTGTCTTTGTATGCAAGTCAGATGGGGCTTTTCTCCAGCCCCCTTGTTCTTCTCTAAGGGTGAGAGGGCACCTACTGTATTACTAGATACATGCCGGGGGAGAAAAGGCCAGGGGTAAGAGCTGAACCTCATGATCGAAGGCAGTCTAGGGGAGGAAAGGGTTACTTAGGGGTCAGGTCTTGATTAGCAATACTTATTCCCAATACTTGCTCTCCCAGGTCTGCCCATTGCTAGGCATCTGCTGCTAGGTGTCCAGGACTTTCTGCCCTAGTGACATTCAGTACCTGGCCTGGTCCCCTGCTCTGATCATACTTATCTGACTGCCTACCACATAAGGACTGTGGGACAGTTATGAATGGTATTAATGTGTGCACAACGGTAGTATAAGAAGGAAGGGGAAAGAAAGGAAAAAAATATTTGAAACAATAATTACTGAGAGTTTCCCCAAATTAATCTTAGACACCAAACCACAGATCCAGGAAGCTCAGAGAGCATCAAGCAGGATACATGCCAACAAAAATTATACCTAAGCACAAATTTTTCAAACTATAGAAAATCAAAGGTAAAGAAAGAATTCTAAAAGGAGCCAGAGGGGGGGGAAAAAAACCACTTTACAAAGATAAGAATTCCATATGATATAAAGGACACATGGACAAAAACTAAGGGGGTGGAAATGGGAAGGAGGTGGGGAGGGGTGGGTGGGTGGGCTGGGATAAGAGTAAAAGACAGAAAACTGTACTTGAACAACAGTTAAAATAAAATTTTTTAAAATTGCATATGAGTTCTCCTCAGAAGCCATGTCTCATGAAAATTGATGACCTTCTCCCAGGAGCCAATGTTACCAATCAGGAGATCCCAGTGTGTGGAAGCCTTAATTGACAGATAATTTCCTGACTGGTATTGGAACTTACTCTTCATTTACAAGATAAGGAGAACCCGTAAAGACTTACAGGGCAAACCATAAAAAAAAAACCCACCTCCCATTGAATTTCTATCACTGTGTAGCATGAAGAATCACCTGAGAACGTTTCTCACTATTAAAAACAAAACAAAAAATCTGTCCTAATGTACATTGCATTACACTTACAAAGTCTAAAGGAAAAGAATATGATGCTATAAGAGAAAAATAACTACATGGGCTTTAATTTAGATTCAAAAATTAGTGCGATTCTCTGAGTAGAAGCAATACTTAAGCAGTATATGAAAAACAAGTAGAGTTAGCCATGTAAAGATGGTAGGGAGTTCATCATCACCAAGCCCTTACTATATGAAATGTTAAAGGGACTTACCTAAGAAAAAGAAGATAAAAATATGAACAGTAAAAGGACAGCAAATTCACAGTTATTAACATCTACACCTAAAACAAAAGCAGACTAAGCGGTCACCTAAAACAGGAGCAGAGCCACAGAAATGGAGGTCACATGGAAGGTTAGCAACAGGGGAGTAGGAGGAGAGGGTGGGGAGAGGGTACAGAGAATAAATAGCATAGACGGTGGGGAGAAAATAGACAGGGAGAGGGCAAGAGTAGTGTGGAAAATGTAGAAGCTAAAGAACTTACGATACATGGACATGAACTAAAGAGGGGGAGTGTGGGTGGGAGGGGGTGTGCGGGGTGGAGGGGAATGAAGGAGGAAGTGGGAGAACTGTAATGGCATAATCAATCAATGAAAAAAAGATTAAAAAATAATAATAAAATAAAATTCCTTGAAAAAAAAAGATGGTAGGGAAAGGATTCTAAAGAAAAGTATGTTAGGTTATCAGAACAGCAATAACTAAAGCTAGAGGAAGACAGTTGGCTTGAATATATTTGCATATATTGGAGGAGAGAAATTCAGGAAATTTATAATTATCACTTGCTTCCTGCTGTTCTCCCCCTAGCCCCCGTCCAATAGATTTTGCATCATAAATGTTCAAGAAATAATTAAAAATACAGAAAATACTTCAGGTCTTATACTAGGAAATGATGAACTTCAAAGGTGACTTGTGGTTCGAGACATGTTATATAGTGGAGATACAGAACAAAGTCATTTTAAGGCAAAATCTGACTAGGAAAGAAACTGTTGACCTTTCTGGATAAAAGCAGGAACAAAATTTCATTTTCCTTTGTCACACCTCAGCCAAAATTTTAAGAATTCTTAGTGAAATGGTATTGTAAAATTTTACAAGACTGATAATTAACAATGTGAATTGCATATAATCTTTGACTGACCTGTCTTACATTTGTAAATTCATACTATGGAAATATTGCAACATCATTTGTGTGGGGAATAAAAGGAAACAAACTGAATTTGTATCATCAGGAGAAACAGACATTTTTTGCTATGAAATGTTGTGCTACAAAAACTATAAAACGTAGTTTCATGTGAATTATTTCAGATTTCATCACATTTGCATTGTGTCATTTCTAACAGCATTTTGTTATCATTTCAAGGCTTTTAATAAGGATAAAACTTACCACTATGTATAAAAATTATAGCCTCCACTATAACCAGTGGAGAGAAAATGCAGATCCTTAGAAAAAAAAGAGAGACTGAAGCATAGAGTCGCCGAGAGTATCTTCATTTTCCTTAATTCTTGACCATGACAGTATTCACCCATGTTAAGAAGTGTTTCATGAAGTCAGAGAATGTTGGAATGTGGAGTAGTAGTCTCAAGAGAAGACATCAAGACCAACCAACCCCTCAATGTATTTATTTACTGGTGGATTTATTCATTCTTTTTTTCAGCTTTGGCACAGACTCTAGCCTTTCAAAACGAATTTTAATGTTAAAATTAAACCTACGGGTTGTAAAACAAGTCCAACAACTTAAAGGAGTATGACTCTCTTTGCTACTTCCAATGTCACATCACCACACTAACCAATGTTAACCATTTGGTCTGTAGCCTTCCACACTTCTCTCTGTGATTGTGTACATACACACATGCCAATATATTTCATACATCAGATAGGTTTACCCCACCTCTTTTCTCGTTTCTTTTTTTTTTTTACAAATTATAATAGTTGTACAGATTAAAGTTTGACTTGATTCTTTTCCATCTATCAATAATTATATCAGAAAGTTTTCCCTAAACCAAAGCATGAATATCTAACTTATTCTTTTTATAATTAGCTATGCAACATTTCAAAGAAAGAAATGTATGTTTCTCCTAATAATGTAAATTCAGGTTGTTTCCTTTTATTTCCTCTACAAAAGAGGCTACAACATTTGTTGCAGGTACTTCTATTTCTATAACATGCATTTCTAAATGTAAGATAGCTAGGTCAAGAATTATGTGCATTTGAATAGAAATCGTCAAATTACAAATTATTTTCTGGAAATATAGCTATTCACACCTAGTTACATTAGTTATGTATAAAGTTGTTGTTCATATCCAAATGGTAACCTTACTAGCCTTGCCCATAATCATTTTAATGTTTGCCAGTCTGATAGATGAAAAAAACAAGGATTGCTTTATCATTTGATTTCACCTACTTGATCAATTGGAAAGTTGAGCAATTAATATACAATATATTTAATATAGTTATGTATATGTAATTTAGGTCATTTGTATTTCCAATTGTATCAGTTAGCCATTCATTTCTTCTTTTAGTTTTCTGCTAAGTTTCATTTTTCTACTCTGCTTCATGTATATATATATATCCCAACACTTTCCTATCAACTTTCCTATTGGGACATTAACTCATTGTGAGTCATGAATGCTTTGCAATTGTTCTTTCATTTTCTACTTTCCAACTTTCAACAAGGTCTATGAAACCTTTATTAATGAACTCTGTTGATCTCTCACATACAACATTTGAGTTTCTATTCTGGAATTAAATACCTTCCTGTTGCGGCCTGGCTTACTGATGCAGTCAGCCCAAGAGGCTGCACTTCTTGTGTTGCCCACAAGAGGGCATCAGCATAATTGCGGTCAGAGCGCCAGCATTGCATCCATAGAGCACGGGAACCAGCTGTCAATCAAGGTACTGATCACACGCTGATCAGGCACCTAACTG
>PVKM010023449.1:0-21155 GCA_004027735.1 Carollia perspicillata | reverse complement strand
TGCTAACTACAGTACAGTTCGCATCCCTGGTTTGCCCCTGTCCACTACGTTCTAGCCATGTCCCCAGGTTGTAGTGACAATCCAGGATACCCCCATTCCTTTTCAGATGTGCCTGCAAGGGGAACACCTCCTTGGATGAGAATCACTGGCAAGCATAGTCTGAGCTTGACTCTGAACCCAAGTAGCATAGCACCACCTCTGCCCCAGCAGCCAACAAAGAGGTCCGCCACTCTGAGCCTATAGGAAGGAAGTTCCGGTCTCTCTTCCTTGTCTGTTTCCTACAGCACTCAGCTGTATTTGAGGACTCTGTAGTAGCCACGTGACTCTGCAGGGAGCCACATGCACCGAGGGAAGGCGGGCCTTGCTTCAGCTTCGTCTGCACGCATGAACCGCGAGCAGGATTCTTGGTTAGTCAAGTGTTGGTCTGTGACCCCCATCGAGTCACTAGTCTTTCTAATGGATCTGTAATTCAGGGATCTGCCTGATCCCTTATTCCAGGTGCATCTTTGTAACAAACTGACATTTATTAAGCATTTATTATATGCCAGATGCTGTAGATACATCCATCATACTATAACAACTAAGACATGACCCTTGTCCTCAAAGAAATACATGGAAAACAAGTCTCTGTAACAGTGAGATAAGGGCTGGTGTTCTGTTCCTACTTACAGGCCTGCGGTCTCTCGGCTTAAGGGGAATGCTAATTGCTCTGTATGTGCACCTTTTAGACCTAAAGTGTGTTTCTCTATTTCTTTTATTTTTGCTCCCATCGCATTCCCAGAGAGAGTGTTTCTCCTTCCCAGGGGACCGTGATCAGTGTCAGAGACTCAGGCCAGGTGGCCCGGGGCAGCTGGCAGGGCAGCTCAGGGGGCTCTCTGGTGTGCTCTCTCGGCCTTCCCAGGCAGACAGCATCCGCGCATTGGTGTTGCGTGATCACACGGTTCTCTTTATTTCTCTTATGTAAACGTTTTAGGCTGAGGGCTCAGTCTGATCTGAAAGGGAACGTTTAAGTTCTCAGCATGACTATTCTAACTCTCTTGTGCCTTTGCAAATACGTTGAAAAGTTCGGAGCCACCTCCAGTCTGAACTCCCGTTTTTCACCGTTCAGGGCTGTCACCACCCCCCAGCAGTCTGCCCGGCAGTGGCGGAGCGGTGTGAGGAACCTGATGTAGACATCCGCACGAGCCGCTGAACGCTGTCATCCCAGGGAGGGCGGGGCGGCACGGAGGGGTGATTGATGGGAACTTCGCGGAGCCACCTTCACTTACTTATTTTCGCATAGATTCCTGTGGCTTCTTCGCCAGGGAAAAAAATAACAAAGCAATAGTGCAGACTGCTGTAGAGCCTGGAACGGGTCCTGGTGCCTGAGGATTACCGCCAGCTGCCTCAGGGCCCCAGGCGTGTGTCTGTCCACGGAAATTCTTCCTCTCGGGGAAGATGAGTAGCCTTCGGGATGAAGGGGAGGACAGAGACTCTGCCCCAGAGTACGATAGGGATGATGTTGGTGGTAATCGGATGAATGGACTGGAGCCCTGTATCAGGAGGGAAAATGTATTTGAGATTAGCGTGTTATCAAGGGAAATGTTTTTCCTTACCTTCTTCTTTGAATAAGTTACAAGCTGTTTTTTCTTCTTTCATGAAGGCAAAGTAATAATTCTGAAAATGTTGATATGTTGTCAAATTTTAAGTTATTTTTTTGTGTGTCTGTTCACATTGCCAAGCCAATCCATGTGTCCTGAGCACCTACTGTGTGCAGGGGATTGGAGAGAGCCTTCCATGCCAACTTAAAAATTTTTAATGTTGCTAACATGGGAAGTTAGAACACTGGGTTAGAGAGAACTGTTACCCGTTTCTCCTGCATCCCTCGTGTGAATGACTCTCGCTCACAGCGCCGAAGCCCCCGTCCCGCCCCACAGCGTGCACACTGCCGGCCATCCAGGGACCGAGGTGCGCATCCTCCCTGGGCGGTTCTCTCCTGTCAGGCCCCTCATCAGCATCCTGACTGCCCCTGCACCAGCCCGGACCTGACGATATCACCGTGGCACAGGAGCTAGGTCCTCCCGACGGCTCTCCCTGCCTGGAGAACTTGGTCCCTTCCCACCATCCTCCACCCTGTGACCAGAGTGACCTTTACAGTGCGAAAATGGGCCTGCTTAACCCTTCAGAGGTTGTCCGTGGCCTTCAGGAGATGTCTGGGGTAGGGAGGGTCACTGCTCGCCTCCCTCCCCCTCCCCGGACCCCCCACGCTTGCACTTCCCCTGGCATGATGGGTTCCCTCATGTGACTGCATGTGTTCCTTCCTTTGTCTGGAGCTAGTTCTCTTTGGTTTCTTATGTAGTAATTCCTGTGTATTCTCCAAAACTCAACGTTGCCGTCACTTCCAAAGAGTCTACCCTGACTTCTCCCTCCTGGTAGGACTTTTACAGTTCTCTTGAATGTGTCTGCACACTTGGTACTCAGTTCCTTGAAAAAGAGAGCTGTGTTTGTTAGATCTTCTACTTCATGTGCCTGGTATAGAGGAGGCAGCCAGCGAACACCCACTCTGAGTGGATGGAGTCTGAGGTTAAACAGGAGTGGATGGGTGTGAAGAGGCCACACACACGTATATTCCCTGCCATCCATGCCGTTTGTTCTAGCTCACATCTCACAGTCACGCCAGGCTGAGGAAGGCCACACACTGTTCTCTAGAGAACCTCTGGGGACTCTCCCCTCCATCGCTGTTTCTGAAATCACGATTTTCTTTTTATGGGGTCCTTGTCCCAAGCAGTCAGTGGGCGAGGATCTTTGAAGCTTTGAGTGTCGCAAATACATGGAGAAAGTCAGGAAAGGCAGGTGTCTGAGGATGCATGGATGCAGCTTTCTGGTAGGGGACGAGGTTGAATCATCGTCCCGTCCCACCTGTGCTGTCAGAGTATTGTCGTGTGATTTGCAGCAGGGTACACGAATCCTTCGTACCTGGAATGTACAGAATAGAATTTAAGGCCCTGGCTGGGCAGCTCCATTGGTAGGCACGTCATCCCGATACTCCAGGGTTGAGGTTTCAGTCTCCCATCAGGGCATGTACGGGAAGGAACCAATGATGCATGAGTGAGTGGAATAACAAGTCAGTGTTTCTCTTTTTTTCTCTCTCTCTCCCTCTCCAATAAATAAAAAAAAATAATAGAATTTAAGACATAGTATGGAGAGAATATATTCCTCATATGTCATGTAACCTTGGCATGACCATTTGAAAACCGCTGGTATGCATTGGCACCTGCTAAGCTTTTGTTCACAGATTAGCAGAGTTGCCCCAGGTTTTCTCTTTAAATGGAGGATTTCTTCATTGACCCAAGGTCGTAATAGTGAACTATTCTGTAGTTGGCATTGCACTTGTATCCTTTTGAAGGCAGGTTCATGTTTATGTGCCAATACACTGGCATTTACTTCATTGGCCAGAAGAGTGCCCCAAGTTAAAACAACAGTCCCACCGTCCACTCGGGACAGGGATGGCAGTAGCTCCCCCACCTTTGTTGCTAGCTGAGTGCACGGCATTTAGACATTAAATGAATAAATTGTTTAGGCAACGCTATTAGTGGAATGATGCACAGCTATTAGCAGAATGATCTAATGACCTTCAATAGGGAAGTGTGTGTGTGGGCAACTTATATTTTAAGAATTATGTTTTAATAAGTAGTGAATTATTTGAGTACAAATCCAGTATTAATCATCAATAATGGATGGAATATTTTGAGCATTTATTATATTTGAGCACCAAGTTATACTGCCTCTCCCATTATGTGAGAGAATAAATTTTGTAGGTTGAAAGAAAGAGGAATTATAATTAAAAGTGCACTTAGTAGCTTGAAGAGCTCAAGGGGGATGAGTTTGGTATGACAAAGTATTCCAAAGTAGAAGGCCTCCCAGTTCTGTTCTCTTTAATAGGGCATGAGCCCGGAGTAAAAGAGAAAAACTACACATCATAAACATTTGCAGTACTCCCTCTCCTTCCCCATCTTGGGAGGACTAAGTCTTTGCTTGTTGAGCTTGCTAGTGCTGGTGAGGTCAGAAAGGTGAATTAGATTAAGCTCTGATTAGGTTACATGGCCCCTCAAGAGCTCAGGCAGTGGAGGGGCCGGAGAGCAGCCAGCGCCCGCCTGTGAGAGCGGGGGAGAGACGAGCAGGATGAGGGGCAGCCGCCCTGCGACGGGGCGCTCGGGAAGGCCGTGGGAGACGCTCCCAGGAAGCCTTTCTGTGTGGGGAGCCCTGTAGCCGTTCTGCCTCCTGCCTCCTGCCCCGCCCCCACCCACCCCTGCTCCCCACGTCTCCTCGGAAGACTTCGCCCAGGACCTGCAGGGATGCTTCTTTCAGGTGGGACAAAGCTGTGGAGGACCAGCATCCACCCTCACGTGGGTTACAGTGACCTTCACTGTCGTGGAGGGACAGACATCGGAGAACTACTTTAAAAGAGTTTTGGGTTCCGAAGACATACAGTTTAATAATAGTCTTTAAAAGTCCCTGTCCTATCAGCCTATTCTACCCCTATCTTTTCTGCATTATTAATTTTCTTAGTTAACCCTATTTCCAGAAAAAGCAAAAACTGCCGAAGGAATTCTTAGTTCCTCATTGGGTAAAATGACTAGTAAGAGGCCATTACGAATTCCATTCTGTATAACTCAGTAATTGAATAAATTTGCATTCTCTGTAACTCAAAATTTGAAACCTGTAAGCGTAGACATATATCAATACAGAAATGTCAGTAGCTCTTCAATGAAATGTTTTAATAATAATATTCCATGCCTGTCCGACCACTGGGGCCTTCTCAGACTAGCGGGAGGTGTGACACACACCTGAGGAGGAGTGGAGGGTCGCAGTGCCCAGTGTGGACAGCCCAACTGCGAGACTTGTCTGTTCTAGAAGGCAGGCAGCTCAGGCCACTGCGTAGTGCACCTGTCTTCAGTGTCGAATAAGGAAGTATCCTGTCACGTGGGCGACCCGGCACTGTAGAAGCCGAGAGGAGTTCAGTGGTGTGACTCTACGGTAACTGAATTCCAGGCACTAGATGATGAAGTCACTCCTTCACACGGAACCAGCATCACTTGCCTGCACTGGTTTTTCAGGGAGCAGTGACAGAGCACCACACACTGAGCGGCTTACAGAACCAACATGCATTCCCTCACGGCACTGGTGGCCAGAAGTTCAAAATCAAGGGGTCAGTAGGGCTGTGTTCCCTCTGAAGACACCCGGGAAGGCCATTCTCCTACCGTTCCTAGTTCTCGGCTTGTGGCATCATAACGGCAGTCTTCCCTGTATGTGTCTGGGTCCAAACTCCCCATTTTTATAAAGACACCAGCTGTATTGGATTAGGGCCCACCCTGCTCTGATAGGAACTCATTTTAACTAATTACATCTGCAACAGCCCTAATTCCAAATATAGTCCCATTCTGGGTTACCAGGGGTCAGGACTTCAATTTGGGGAGTAGAGACAGTTCAACACGTAGCAGTGCCTCCCAAGTGACAGTCTGGGGGATCAGGCCAAGTCAGCAGCCTTGCACTGAACAGAGCCCCCTGTTGGGAAGATGAACGCCAGTATTCACTGATTTCAGGTAACAGGGCCCTCTCGAGTCTGTGATGTAACCTCACACTCTCCTAAGAGCTATTTATGGCCTACAAGCCTGTGAACATTTGAGTGCTCGTGTACAGAGAAGATAATCAGCCAGACAGATTTCTACACCCACTTAAGAGCCCTCACATGGATCAGTCCCCCACACCGAGCTCCAGGTTACATCTGACATCTGAAATGCGTGTGGCATTTTCAGGTAGTGAAGCCTTTAAAAAGTATCACGTGAGTGCCAATTTCTTACCCTCCCCCTGAAGGAGCCTAAACACAAAGACCCAAATATGAGTACCTTGTATTTTCTGACCCTCAGTTTATAGATCTGAGAAATGGCCTAATGCCAATCTTTACCAATTCCGGTGGGTGTTAAAGGGAATGATGTATGGGAACTTCGTGAATGATAAAATGATATGTAAATATAAGGCATGTTGATGGTGAGACACAAGCACTAGATGAGTTAGGACAGGCCGGTAAAGAGGCAGTAAATGCTCTGAGTTCCCTTCCTGAGCAGGAGTGGGCAAGTCACGCATGTGCAGGAGGTAGAATTTGACCTGAGCTTTGAAGACCAAGGTCACCGTAGGCCTGCAGCGGGCAAGGAGTGTGCTGCAGGGCGGGGCGCAGGGGGCAAGCCCTGTTTCCAGAACAGAGGGCTGATGGGGCCTGAGATCGCTCCACCCGTCGCGGAGAAGGCAGGAGGTGCTTAGAGCTTCATTTTCTCAGATTGACTCGTCTATTACCTGTGTGCTGTGATTTATGATGATGCTACGTTGTAACCAAGCTGCATCTCATCTAGCCGTAGCAAGTCACTTGCCATTCCCCAAGCACACTGCAACCTCTGTGCTATCATTTCTACACACAGTTCTCACCGGTTATCAAAATGTTGTCCTTCTGTCTTTGGTGACTGCTCACCTGTCAACAGTCAGCTAGATCTTGCCTGCTCATCCACAGTCCACACTCACGCTGCCTGTCCTGCACAGACATGGCCTCCCTCCTCTGCACTCCCAGGGCCTGTCCTCCTGCCTCCGCTGGGGGCCACGTTCACGGCAGCGAGCTCTGATGGTTTGTTTGGCTTCCCCACGTGGCTGTCGGCCTCTGGAGAACAGGGAATGTCAGCTGTTCATCTGTGACATCCCAGAGCCTCACAGAGCCGGCTCCTCTGACCCCAGGAGGTGCACCGTGATCGGAGGGACGGAGGGGAAAAAAGAAACTTTTTTCAAATGCTGTACTTAATTAACAGAATTAACAGAAAGGCAGATCCTTTACCTTTAGATTTTTGCCAGTCGAAAGACAAGTATCCTAGATTACCAATTGGAAATGAACTTGAGCAATGGTGAGAACAGAACATGATCACATGAACGGTCAGCGGACTCGTCTATGAAAGCCCTGTGGGGAGCGTGCCTTGGTCAGTACTGTGGAATGACTTCACACTCACTTCCTCTGGGGTCCACATGATTTTGGATTTGGTAGAAATGGTGCCATGTTGATCTTTATTTGTGATTATAAATATGGTTCCTCTTGATTTTATTTAAACATGTGGGAATTTTGCGGTGTAATTCTCAGGGATACTGGAAATAAATTGATGGGGACACTTGTGTGAATTAGGGAATTAAACAATTTTGAAAGTAGTTCGCTAGGTCCCTGCAGGTGTTTCGCAGGTATTTCTTTGTACATTCCTCCCCTCTTGGGCCATCTGCAGTTCTCCTGCACAGCACCTTCCTTGAGGAAATGTAACTACAGTATGACACACTCGTAAGTCGAATAGTTCTAAAGGCCAAAAAGTAGAATTTGGTGTCAACATTCGGTTTAAAAATGAAAAGGTGAATTCAGAATTTGCCAACTCTTATTCCAATGCCAGGAAAAAGTAATGTAAATGGATCATTAAGAAATTTATTTTTATATTCCTGGTTTTTATGGAGTGAAGGGAAACTACATCTCGAAAAGCTGTAGTATTTTACAATTTTTGTGTATTGATTTGAGAGAGAAACATCAATTTGTCGCTCCACTTATTGATGCATTCGTTGGCTGAGTCTTGTATGTGCCCTGACCGGGGATCGAACCCACAACCTGGGAGGATTGGGACAGCACTCCAACCAACTGAGCCTGAGCTACCCGGCCAGGGCAGAAATGCTCTACCTTTTGAATTAAGAGGAAAGTAATTAGCTGGTGTGGTTTGTTTAACCTTTGACGACGCTCAGGGTGCACAGCCTCCCTGCGGTCTCTCCTCTCCCCCAGCACTTCCTCTCCTCCAGGAGCCCGTGTCGGCTGTCTCCTTGGTGTCACTGCGGCGTTCTGGGTTGGGCTGGGGGGGGGGAAGCTGTGGTCGTTTGAACCCATGGTTCATTCCAATCCATAAAAAAGTACGCCAACCGGTGATGACTTTTTCTGGATTAAGTGAAATTCTGTGGGAAGACGGACTGGTCACAATATAATCCCCTCAGGCCCCGAGCGGACATTTCATTTATGATATGCTGTGGGCACGAAGCAGGGATGCAGTCCAAAGTACCTTGCGGTTTTGTTCAGTGCAGAGGGTATTTTTTTCTTCTTTTGCCTATAGCCATTTCCTTAACATTACTGAAAGGATATTTTTCCTAATGAAGCATGAAAATTGATTGTATCTTGCCAGGAGGGTTCTTCCTAATTCTTTAGATATTAAAGATTTCATGAGAACCACATGAAGAATATCTTCCTGAATCATTTACATTTTCCCCTTTTGTAGGCTTATGTAACCATGCAGAAAATCTAATAATAAGTGTGCTATTAGTGTACCGTGTTCCATCCTGCAGGCTGCCGTGCTGTGTGGGTAAGAAATGCCAGTGCCCGGGGTTTGCGATCGCGTTAGACCTCACACGTGTTTGAAGTAAAGCCCTGTCGGCAAATCTATAGCTAATTGGACAGAGAGTCCATTTTTGCCAGGCTTCTCTTTCCTGAGCCTGTCTGGTGGTGTTTTCTTGTCCTGTGGTGGAAGGAAACAGGAAGCCGTGGAGAACAGTCATGGTGGGACAGCAGCTCGGGCAGTTCCGACTGTCAGAGCAACTTCTGTCGCACACAGGCGATGCCAGCCCGTGTCGGAACGGCGGGGCACCAACAGCTAGATTGGGGTTAGAGAGAGGCCGTAAGTTATTTTCATGGGCGGACAACAAATAGATAAAAACAAGGACACAGGCATTATTATTATGAGTGGAATTTCCCTGGCTTCCACTTACAAATCAAAGGAGGTCACACTGCCCAGCCTTTCTCAAGTTCCAAAATTTAATAAAGGGCTCCCCCCAGCTCCCCAGGAACTGCTGTGATCATCGGGGTGAGAGAACGAGAAATGAAGCATTTTTTTAAATTCCCCTCTTCCGGCTCAGAGGGACATTTGAGGGGCTTGAGATGCACGTTCGCATCTGCCGTCAACAAAGGAATTGCAGAACTGTCGGCAGCTGTTTCCTGAGTCACTTTTCCTGTCGCTATTTGCTTTGGACCCTAAGTCACAGGGCTACAATTCTTCAAGTTGAACTGGTTGTGCTTGAAAAAGAGTTTTCTGTTTAGATCGCTTACACCTGGGAATCTGGAAGTGGAGGCTGGGCACTTAGGGATCCCCTCTGAGACCTGGTGCCTTCCCGGGCGTCCCAGGCCTTTTCCAGGCCTTTGCCCGTGGTGTTGTTTCGAGGTGGTGATGGAGCCTGAGCAGGTCTGGCCTCTCTTTGCTGGGGGCGGGGAACTGTCTTGGGTCGATCAGCAGGTGCCTTCCCCATGCCTCCCCTCTGCAGACTTCTGCAGAGTCTCCAGCTGCATGGGGTCACGGGTGCCTTTGCTCGGCCTGCCCACGACGGGGTCTTCAAAATTAGCAGAGCTCGCTATGGCCACGAAGCCGGTAAGGCTTTTTGAATTTCTGTGAAATTAAACATTTCCAGGGGTTCAGGCTAATGCCACATTCCCCTCTTTTCCTTGGAATGTTTTAAGAAAACATGCAGGTTTCACCAAAGGTATTATGTATTGAACGGAGGTATTTCTCTTCTTTAGAATTTCTCCTTTAAAAATATTCCCATGTTTGTGCGCTGGAGTTGACTCCTTTCATCCCAGGCCCCCGCGTATCTCCACGTTGGCAGTGGGAGCTGCTGATCTTTGGGGCGCACTTACCCTGCAAAGCTCACAGGTGCCCTCTCAGCACAGCTGACCTGGAGCAGCGTGCCCTCGATGATGCATCACCACTTACACCTTCTGAGACGTTCTCTCGTTAATTGATGCCCTCTTGCACCTATGATATTTCATCCAGGTCCAGAGGAGCTCATTAAAAAGAGCACTGATGCGTGTGCTGGGTGTGCCTCGTCACCGAGTCCAAGGAGGGGCTCTGCGGAACTCGTTATCGAGGCCTTTATAGACTGTTAACTTAAAGGGTTGGTGTTGTGCTAAACCACATTCAGGTTAATCAGTTGTGGGAAACCGGATCCGCTGTTTAAGCAGGCTTGAACTATGGTTTTATAGTAAGAAAAGTTGTTAAGCTACTGTTACTGCCCATAAACCCTCTAGCTTGCTAATTGACCTTACTCTGCAATATTGCACTGAACTAAATATGGTTCTGTTCTCCAGCTTTGTTACATGTGAACATTACTTTCTCCAACTGGATTGTAAGCTCCTTTTTTTTTTTAAATAGGGACTATGTATTTTTCCCCACTGCCATCATCCTAAAAGCTTCTGCTGCAGTTCTAGGCACATAACAGATAAAAAGAAATGTGTTTATTGAATGATAGCTACGTTTTTAGAATGTCATTTGGCATGTTATCACATGGTTTATGCCATGGTGATTCACGTAAAATGTTGTACCTAATTAGAAAAAAACACTAGTATTATCTGTTGATCTCTAGGCAGGCTGTCATTGGCGATAGGAAAGGCACTACTACTGAATTCACTTGGACGGAGAGAGGGTACGCAGGTCTGATCTGGGGGTGATGTCATTAGCCTGGTAAAGAAATGGCTTCCAGGCTGCCCTGTTCAATGGCCAGAATTCTTTACCAAGAACAGACCAAAGCAAAAGGTCTGTCTGCCATTTACCTTTCACTCAGCAGTTGCTAAGGATTGCCTTTTGTCCATGCACATTAACATGTCCGTAAAGCAGACAGAAAAAGGAATAAGTAAAAATTGTATAAATGGAAAAACTAATGCACAGACGAGGAATTTTAGATCATTTTTCAGGGGCTGCCAGATCATTTCTAAGGAGAAACAATACTATCAAGCCACAATCACTATAAAAATACAACTGATGGTTGCAGACCTCTAGGAATAGGATGAGCCTGAAACAGAGATGAGCTCAGGCCGCATGACCAGGACATGCCCTGAACCTCCTTGAAGAAGGAATTGCTAGAACACCGACAAAGCCCTGCACCCCTCTTCACCTGGGCCTCTGGTTCAGCCTCGTTTCACAGGCCCCCTTCCTGCCCCAGAAAATGCTGGTCCCTGCATTCTCCACTCCGCCACAAGCACATTCTCGAAGCGTCTGAGCCGTTGCTAACTACTACGGTAAAGGAATCAATTGAGCGTGTACATGGGCCATCAGCACATCAGAAATGACAGTTACTGCCAGCCATTACCAGATGAAACCCACTCTATCCAAGTTGACAGATTTGGGGCCAGAGGTGTGATGGATTGAACGGACTCATACTGCGTTTCTGTGTCGGAGGGCTTCACCTGCACACAGCGAGAGCCCTCCCCAGCTCAGCCATCCGCTCCACCTGTGAGCTTCTCCCCTGTTCTCTCTCAGCTTTTTTTTCATTCTCCTTTTCTCTCTTGTTTCACTCCATACCTACTGCCTCTTTTAATTGCTTCTCCTCTGCTTGCTCATCGGCCTGGCCTGGGTCTGGAGAGGCTAGGGAGGCAGGAAGATAAAAGCTCCATGCCAGCCTTTCTTCCAAAGGACAGTCTCCTTCCTTGCGTTCATTTAGATGTCCAACTTTCTTTTTTTCTGAGATTTCTTCCAATTTTATAAAAAGAGAAATAGGTCAGTTTGCAAAATGCCTTGACTGGTTGATTTTTTTAAATGTGATTTAAAAAAATGTATATCAACAACATCGTATGGAGATAACTGGCTTATTGATTCTGTTCTGCCCTGGATTTGATCAGTCATATTACAGTAATTTTACAATAGAAAAATTTTACAGTAGAGAAAGGAATTTAAAGAAATGTGTAAAATTCTGTGACTTCTTTAAACACTTGGGATTAAACCAAATCAAACACTTCTATCAATGCAATTTAATTATTGGGGTTTTTAAGAACAGATTAGCATATTGCATACCTTTTAATACCATGTTGCCTCTTACCTGACCAGCTGAAATGGGGCTAGTGTTCATTGGAAATAGTAGCATCTGTCTACGGCCAGGCCATACCACCCTGAGTGCTGCCTATCTGGTCTGATCTCGGAAGCTAAGTAGGGTCGGGCCTGGTTAGTACTTGGATGGGAGAAATAGTAACATTGCTAGAACACCGACAAAGCCCTGCACCCCTCTTCACCTGGGCCTCTGGTTCAGCCTCTGCAAAAATTGGAAGTTTTTGTTTGGAACAATAAATACTCATTCAAATGCTTACAGAAAGTTAAAAATATAAAAGGTTTGTAACTACATCGTTTTTAAATAGCTTTCTTTTTAAAAAATATGTTATTTATTTCTAGAGACGGGGAGGGAGGAAGAGAGGGAAACATCAGTGTGTGGTTGCCTCTCAGGTGCCCCCTCCTGGGAACCTGGCCTGCAACCCAGACATGTGCCCTGACTGGGAATCAAACCAGCAACCCTTTGGTTCATAGGCCCGCACTCAGTCCACTGAGCCACACCAGCTACAGCTATAAATACATCTTTTTTATTTCCTGTCTTAGCTCATATTTAGCACATATAGGTGTTTGAATATTCATTTTTAATTAACAAAATATTTGTGTGAAGCTGGGTATTTTTAAATGATTAGAATTGTTCCTTCTTATACATAAATTAAACGCTGTTCTTAGAGTATGGCTCATACCATTCATTTGCTTTGTAAAATCATTCTTGCCAGTTAAAAAGCAGACTGGGTGCAACTTTGCTCAAATTTATTGCATTTCCCCAATTTCTGAGCCTCTACAATGTGAGCTCCCCATGTCAGGGGCTCTGCCTTACTCATGACCACATCCCTGGGCCTGGCCCCTAGAATGATTCCAGCTGGGGACTCCATCAATATTTGCTGATGGTTTAGGATTTTTTTAAAAAACATTATACTTTTTTTGTTTAAAGATTTTATTTACTTATTTGTAGAGAGAGGGGAAGGGAAGGAAAAAGAGAGGGGGAAAAACATCAATGTGTGGTTCAGTCTTGTATGCCCCCACCAGGGACCTGGCCCACAACCCAGGCTTGTGCCCTGACTGGGAATTGAACCAGCGACGCTTTGGTTCACAGGCCCATGCTCAATCTACTGAGCCACACCAGCCAGGGTATATTAGGATTTAGCTCCATTAATTTATAGGCCAAAATTACGTGCCATTTACCAAGTGTTTTTTGAATTTGACAGTTACAAACTGTACTACAAAGTTTTTTCCAGTTTTATTTTATCCCTCCTTTAACTAGTTTAAAAAAATAGTTGAATCCATCCTATAATTCTAACTACAATACAGTGTTAGTGAAGAAAAATAGAGTTTAAAACTATATTCAGAATTATTCCAATTTTATGAGTATATAGATATAAGCTTTAAATATATACACATTAAATATTATATATAGTTATTATGTATAAATTACATATCTTATGTATGTATGCCCCAAACAATCAAAATATAAATAGCAGATATATTAAGTTGCTGGGATTATGAGCAGTTTTTATATTTTTGAAGTTTCCTGTATTTCTAGTTAAGAGCACATTCTATTTTTGTATCAGAAAAAACACAAAAATATTTAATTTGTACATTAAAAATACTCATTTTGACGATAACCTTGACATCTGAAAAAATTTTTTTGTTTTTCTACCACAGTTGTCCCAACTTTTCTTAGTCCCTGTGTGTTTACTAATTCCTTTTATTACATTACTTAGTTTTTTATGTTTACTCTTGAAACTTTATAAAGCCAATGGAAAGCACTTGTAGTGGCTTTTGTCTTTTAATAGAGCTGTACCTTCTAGATCTTTGACTGTTATTAGTGAAGAAAAGAGTGGACCCAAAAGAAAAACAGTCTCACTTTTAAATGTGTAGAGGGAGTGGCTGTGGCAAGGAGAGCGCCTAGCGAACCTGCCCCGACACGGCCGCCGTGCTGTCCTCTGGGGCCTGCAGCGTGTCATCGGACCTTCTGCATCGCGTTCCTCTTCTGGACCTTACATCATTCGTAATGCCCACCTCACACACGATTCCTGGTCGGAGCAGGTGAGAGTGCTTTGAGTGACAATGATGACATTATTACCACTCATAGCATTATTTATTTCCCCACCTGAAAAAGGCCGAAGAGGTAAGATGCAGCTGGGAGATCGGGTTTTTTCTGTTGTGCTCTCCAACATGAAGAGTCAGATGGTAAATATCAGTACTGCTCTTCATAACCAATGGCCTCATAGTTTATGACAGACGATTTCTTGTTTTCCGTTAGCATTTTGGAGACTACGATACAGCAGTCATCCTCTGCAGAGACAGAGTAAACTCATTCTCCAAGGCAAATAGTCTCATGTCAAGGAGTCACTCCTGGTGGAATGAAATAAAGGACAGTTTTCTTTAAGGTGAGCTGGTATTCGAGCAGATGTTGGAGATTATCAGCGGTGCTTGTGGAGAGTGGGGAGTTTTGAAGACACAAGCCCTTTCGCACATCTTTAAATGCCTGTGATTGCTCAGAGGCTATGAGTGAAACAGTGGAAGTGTGCAAATGTTAGAGGTTAACCCCATCCGCGGGCATTCACCAAGTGCGTAAAATTGATCATGGTGCGTGTGAGGTCATGACTCTGCTTTTCCATGGCTCCTTCCTTCTGTTTGAAAGGATGTGCATTGTCCTTCCTGGACATTGAGTTCAGGCCATCACTCAAGGACAAAGTGTGGGATGTTCAGTTTGTTTGTTCCCAGGAGTTGGGCAGAGAGGTTCATGGAGGTGGAGCAGGATAGCGGAAACCACATATCAGCCCTCTGTTCAGGGCTGATTTTCATTTTGAATATTGAAAAGCAGTAACAGGAGTTTTAGACTAGGTAGACAATTGGAAGTTACTATAACATAAAAGGGGGAAGCGTCCTTCTGTTTTAATGGCCGTAGAGTGATTTGTGGGGTGAAGATTACAGGGTGGGGCATCGGATGGAGGCACAGGCAAGAGATGGTTTGTGTTTTCCTCCTTAACTGAACTTAGTAGGTGAGTTTTATCAGTTTAGTAATACCTGAGAGTTTTAGAGGGTTAGTCTGTAAAAGTGTTTACAGACTGTTTTGTGACTACACTGTGTTGCCTATCTTGCAGCAAACATATTGAAGTAAAGATACCTTTTAACATTTCACATACTGACTCATCCCTGCAATTTGAAAATCTCCATTTAGCACTTTCTGAAACATCATGCAAATTAACATAGTTTTACAGCTTTATGGAATCAGATGCAGATTTAGATGTGCTAGCTAATGAACATAGCTGGAAAGAAAATGTTCTCAAGTCTATTCATTACTATACCTCTTCACATTTTTGTATTGTTTAATATCTTATTCCTTGAATATGTGTGATTTGGGATTAGATGTGCCAATTGGAAGGCCTCAGAGGTTCAGAAATTCACAGACATGTGAAATATAAAATCATATTCATTTAACAGATACTGATGGGCATATAAAATGGGACCTCCATCATCTATCTTTAGAAGTAGAAGATTAAACAGAAGTGTAATTAATTTGCCATTTCTGCTTCCCTTATTGAGACATTTATCAAAGTTGATCTTTAATCATTAGTTTCCTTATCTGTAAAATGAATTCTATTATGACCTCTAAGGTCTATTTGTTATAGGATGAGGAACAGTTTCATGTCACCAAGAAAAAAAAATTAAAGGCTGAAAAAAAAATAGACATTTACTTTTGCCTCACATAAAAGAGGCTGGGAGGTAGGATTCCAGGGCAGATGTAGCAGCTACACAGGCTCAGGGACCTAATCCTCTCCTTCTCTTCTGCCGCCTTTAGTATGTTTCTCAGGTACAAAATGGCTGCTTAAGCTCCAGCCTTTATATTAGTATTCCATAAAGCAGGATGAAGGAAGGGAAAAGGGCCTAGCCCCTTTTTCAAGGATATTTGCAAGAGGTACTATGCCACATTTTGTTTACTTCATGTCAGCCAGAATTTAGTTTCAGCACAGCCAGCTGCAAGGAGGGTAAAGAACAAGGCTTTTAGCTATGCAGCAATGTGTCTAGTTCAAAATCAAGGTTTCTACTTCTAAAAGAAAAGGAAGAATGGATATTGGGGCAAGTAATAATTACCTGTAATTATTAGGTCAAAAAGCCATAATCCCATATTTCTGGGAAATTTTGACCTGAGCCGTCAATTCCAACTGTATGTCAAGTATGTACAAATCAGGCAACTTGAACTACATGCCTTTATTAGTTCTACCCCTTATTTAGACCTGTGATTGTATTTTTAGGCCTAGATTAGAATGGTTTTTAGGCTGATTTGTGTATGTGTGTGAGTGCATGCACGAAACACATCTTGTCTGTGAGGTGTGATGAGCATACACAGTCACTCAGCAGTTTATAAGCTGTCCCTGTCCCTCTCCACTTCCTGAGTGTATACAATGTTACCCCACACGATCGACACTTTATATGATTAAGAATGACCGGGAAAGGGGTGTGCTTTTCATAAGAGCTGTATGCACCTGCTAAGGTTATTTGGGGTCACAAAGGCTAATAATTGCAGCACTACCGGTTGTGCTGCCGTTACGACAGGTGTGGAGCCTGGGGAGGGGAGGAAGGTCTCCAGGATAACTGAGGGAGAAAATCACTAAAAGTTCCAATTCTCTGGTTTGGGCTCTATACATAGGATAATCCTGAAAGTCAAAGAGAAAAAAAGAATATCACGATGGTATTTTTTCAGTCCCCCATTTTAGTAACTAATTGAAACCAGGGCTCTTCCGTTCTCGGCCAGAATCTCCATGGGATGCGTGTGACTGTGTTGCACATGAGTCGCTTGGAGGTTCGGGTCTGTTTTATTTGGTGCACCTTTAAATGCCTCTGAGATTTTTGATCAACCAACAAAATCCAAGAGTCTGTAAGTCCATTTCTGCTCTTGATGGTAGCACAGAGGTCAGCTGGTAGGATGCCAGAGCCCGAATTTAGCTAGGTGGAGGGTTCAGAATGCACGTGGTATTGCTGTGTGATACAATGTCGTTTCCTAGGAAACGGCCAGCATCGGGCTAACCTCCAGGAGGACAAGTGGTCAGGAAAGTGGAGGTGGTGTTAGAACTGTTATTATTGCTTTTTTTTTAAATAGGCAGACATGTCATGAAAACTTGTCGTCATAGAAGTCCCCTTTCCACATACACAAGGCCTCATAGGTAATAAAAGGTAGACAGCTGAGATTGTTTCTTTAAATGTTGCTATTGGTCTGATAGAGATTCAGCCACAAAAGTGAACATAATCCCGGATGCTGATAAGAGGTCAGAATGAGGGGGAAAAAGCAAATAAGCAGAAAATCATTTTTGTCACATTGGAATAGATAGGGGTTGTGCATACGGGGGACTGTGAAGGGACCCACCACAGGCAGGTATGGAAGTGGATATGATTAATGTCCAGATGCAGACAAAAGTAACTCTGCATGAAACGCAGAGAAGCAGCAGGGGGCTCCTGCGGTGGGAGGGAGGGAAGCCAAAGGAAATGTGACTGTTAAATACGAGGTCATTCCGAGTGGCCTGGGCCTGGTAGGGCTCCCACTGCCTTACCTAAACGCTGCTTGTAAACAGTTTGCAAGTTTGAATGCACTCTTTGACTGTAGCCTAGGCTACAAATGAACTAGACTTGGAAAAGAGATGAAGAGCAGAGTAAGTTTTCAAGAGCCTTTCTATTTGGCTATGTTGTCACGTCCTTCAGCGCACAGATCCGGCTGAGGCGTCGGGACGTGACGCCCCCAGATGCCATTTGGATGTCCCTGTGAAATAAAGCAGGAGGAGGAAGCAATACATTCAAAGTCAATTGTACAGATTTAAGTCCTCCTCCCTCTACTGTTTTTAAAAATCAGTGCTGGTTAAGATGACACACCTTCGTGTTTTCTCCCCCTTCTGTGCGCACCTCTAGCTGAGCAGCACGGTGCTGGAAAGGCAGGAGGACCCCCATCCAAACCGCACTCCCCAGGCCCCCCTCGGTCCCCCTCTGATTAGAAGCTCTTTGAAGGAGAAAGGCGCCAGGCCATTGCTACCTCGCGTCTCACAACCCTGATGTTGTCGTGCCTGGTGCGTACAGTGCTTGCTGAATGGTCTGAGTGAGTGGGTCACTTCTTGGTTTCATCCGTGGTGTGTAATTGGGTTACATTAATGACCAGTGCAGTATTCATGCTTACGCCACATCTGTATTGAGCTAAAAACCTGGGGCCCTGGAATGTTGCTGTTCTTCCCGAGCGTTAGGGGAAAACCATGCTTTATTCTTACCGCCTGAAGAGATCTAGAACTTTGGCGTGAAATCGTTCCAAAAATGGTGCCCCACACTTAGTTAAACACAGGCAGTTCGATTTGGGGAATTATTTATGGTCAGGGAAGTGCTCTGGGCAGTCTGGCTTTGGTTTTATCAGCTGCCCGAATGCCAGGGTTCAGTGTGATTAAAATACCAGACAGGCCTTCGGTCGCCTTTCAGGGTCCACCTTTAAGAGACTGTAGTTAGCTCAGTGAACCGGACCCTTTTGAGTTCTGAGCCTGGAAGTGAAAGCCAGCATATTCTGCCAGAGTGCAATACCTTATAATCAAAGCCATTTCTAGAGCCTGCTTACGACGGGTGTCCTGGGAAATTCCCACCACCTCAGCCGTCTCTGGTCCGACTGTATTTCAGAATCACTTAACAGAAAGATTTCACGGTCATGCTGGCCCAGTGACTCTGGTTCTGGTAGTTTTCTCAGCAGGCTTACCAGCTGAGTCCTGTCACCCTGTCCGGGGTGAAATGAAGTGCTTCCCAGTTCACTCCTAACCCCAGTCCCCACCCAAAGTCAAGAAACAAGCCGGAACGAAGAGAAGGCTGAGGGTAAAATTTTAAGATCCAGTGAAAGTCAGCCAGCTCTAAGTGGTCGGGGTGGAAACCTGCCCCCTCAGTGTTTGCCCACATTGTAAACCCCAGAAGGAACTCCTTCGCTCTGCGGAGAAAAGCTCTGCCTTCCGCTGTGGTTAGACCGACTACTGCACTGCGTAGGTCAGTTCATGTCCGAGAGCATCAACTGTTGCTTGTTTATTTATCTGATGGTTGAAGTCCCACCTCCCACTGGGCTTCCTTTTAGTGGGACCTGAGTCGACCTTGATTTTGTGTTCTCTAGTGGAGCACCAGGCAGGCACCAGGAAAGCCCAGTTGGCGAGTGCTATCCATCACTCAGGATTGTTACCAGACTTGAAGCACAGCACGTCACGGAATTGATTTGTGTGACAAGTACTCAGTGTGCGCCCGTAGAGTGTGCGTCAGGCAGGTGCCAAGACCCCCGGGGTGGGAAGGAAAGAAGACATGTGCTTGCCCTTGGGGGGCCGACAGTCTAGAGGTGAACAGGCCCTGTTTTCCACGTCTCTCCGCTTGTCTTTCTGAAACCGTGAACAGCCAGCCGACATCTAGTAAGCACTCATTTTTCCAGGAAAACGCTGTGAGGGGTGAAATCACGTGGTAAGGGACCTGAGAAAAGCAGAAAGGGGTGGGGAGAGAAACCGGGATATATAGGTTCAAAGAAACTACGTATGCATTGTATAGCTCTATATCTGTACCTCCAGGAAGCATCCTACCTAGTCAGATGTTAGAACGGCACCTAGAAGAGTGCTTCCTTAAAGCAGATGCTCCGTATCCTGCACGAGTGCTTGGCGCGTGCTCTGTAGCTGTTAGCTGGTACTACTTCTGCTTCCCGTTGTACATGCATAGTAGGCACCCAGTAAAGGTTTGTTAGGTGAGTGGACGGGGATTAAGTTAAGTGATGGAATTTAAGCCTGTGTGTAAACTGAGCGTAATACATATGTGAATAGAGCACAAGGTTTTCACATTATACTCTGACAAAAATGATCTGAAAGCTTAGCGTAACCACACAGGCTTCAGGAGAGTTTCTCTGCGCATCGTCTCTATTTAAAAAGACGGGACAGCAGCGTCTCTGTGGTACTGCTTCCTGGAAGGGCCATGGGAATGTGCCCTTCGTCCATCTCGGGAGGGGGGAGGGGTAAGAGGAGAGGGACCCCAGAGGAGTGAAAGGACGATGGTGGTGACGGAGGCTAAGGTGGTGTGAGGAGGCTGGGGACCCCAGCCAGGATGAGGGTGTGAGGGTGTAAAGACAGCGCTAACAAGCAGACACGCGGGACTTCCCGGGATGGCTCCTGATGCCAGCCCTGCCCTTTTCCTGCAGTGCCCAGACGAGCTGCAGCTTCTTGCGTCAGGGGGGTAATGCTCCAGGTGGTTACAAGTGACTCTTCGGGTCCGGGCCGCCAGTGCCAGCCGCTCGGCGTTGGCTGCCCCTTACGTTGCTCTGTGCCGATGGGCCGATTAATGGGGGCGAGTACAAGAGCGGCCTCTGTTGTCTCGGATTTCGGTGTTGATCTGAAGCAAGCGCCAGCAGCCCCACGGGGCACTGGGGGCTGAAGTCTGCAGGTGGGACTAGACCAATTTACCAAAGGGAGTAAGGCCACACCACACATCAAACCAGGTGGTTCAGGTACAAGAATCCATGGAATCTTCTGAACCACCCGGATTCATCAGGTAATTGTGCAACTTGATGCTGCCATGATTTGCTGTGGAAAATGTACACTTTTTTGCCCAAATTTTTGAGGGAAAAATGAGGGTGCACATTATACATGGATACATCTAGATAAATGTTTTTCATTTGTTTATATATGCTTATGCATTAAAAGCATAACCCTAGAAAGCAATAAGGATAACCACATGCAAAATAATACCCTGGAATATGGTCATTGGTTTTGTTTCTAAATATAGATAAATAAATAAATAAATAAATAAATAAATAAATAAATAAATAATCAAAATGAAAGATTTTTTCCCTGAAAGTTTGAGCCAAAATCTTGGGTGCACATGATACATGGGAGCACATTATACACAGCAAAATACGGTACTTTCTCATGGCTGGTATGAGAGTACAGAAACATTGATCACTTAGGATGGCCTCACTCCAGGGTAGTCTCACAGAAAAATCAAATATAATGATTCGTGCAATAAGTGCAAACTATACAAGGGAACTGTGGGTCTGACATTAACACAACTGGCGGGTGGGGGAGGGCATTGCTCAGTTGGTTGGAGTGTCGTCCAGTAGACCAGAAGGTTGCAAGTTCAGTTCTCAGTCAGGGCACATGCCTGGGTTGCAGGTTCAATCCCCAGTCAGGGCACATATGAGAGGCAACCAATCAATGTTTCTCTCCCCCTCTCTCCCCTTTCTCCCCCTCTCCCCCCCTCTCCTCCTCTCTCCTCCTCTCTCCC
>PVKM010023448.1:0-21150 GCA_004027735.1 Carollia perspicillata | reverse complement strand
ACTGAAGCTACACCAGGTAGACATGTCCGTAAAGACTGCAACCTAATGTATCAAACCAAGCTAAAAGGGATTAAGAAAATCAACAAAGATATCAAAGAATAGCACACAGTAGTATCTCCCACCCCATCTGCAGGTTCACTTCCCATGGCTTTGGTTACCTTCAGTCAACAGCAGCCTGAAAACATTAAATAGAAAATTCTAGAAATCAATCTTAAGTTTGAAGTTGCCCGTGGTTCTGAGTAGTGTGATGAAATCTCATGCTGACCTGCCCTGTCCTACCCAGGTCATGATTCATACCTTTGTCCAGCATGTTCACCCTGCATTCAATGCCCCCTCGTTAGTCACTCAAGAGCCATCTGGGTTATTAGAGAGAGAGAGAGAGAGAGAGAGAGAGAGAGAGAGAGAGAGAGAGAGATCACATTTATACGCCTTTTATTATAGTATATTGTTATCATTGTTTTACTTTATTATCATTGTTATTCATCTCATACTAAGCCTCATTTACAAATTAAACTTTATCACAGGTGTGTATATACAGGAAAACAGGGTTTGGAACAACCCATGGTCTCATGCATCCACTGAGGGTCTTAGAATGGATTTCCCAAGATGGAGAGGAGACTACTGTACATCAGAAATTCAAAAACTCAGAAATGCAGTGATGAAATTCAAGAAAGAGTGAAAAGGCAAAGCAAAGCAAATGTTAATCTTTTAGATTAACATTAGATTCAGTTCATCTAAAAATTAACAGAAATGTTCATCTTTCTTTTTGAAATAAAGATTAAACTAGAAAAAACATAGGAATAAACAAAATAAATAATGTCTTGAGAGAAATACAAAGAGAAAAGGGAAAAAATCAAATTGAAATGAAGAGACTAAAATTATGTGAGAGAAAATAAAAAATAGAGAAGTTAGGCAAAGATCCATGAATGCATAATAGGAATATTTAAGTAAAAGATAAATCAGAGCAATGAAAAAAATTAAACTATAATTCAAGAAAACCCTGTGGAAATTTAAAAAATACCACAGAAGTACAAATTGAAAGGATATACATTTAGCTGGGAAAATCAAACCAGAGCAACCAAATAGCAAATATATTCTAGAAAAACAATGTAACTATAAAAATAGAAAAATTATTTTGGATATCCACACAAATTACCAAGTAACTTACTAAGAAAAGAATCATATTTTCATCTCACTTTTCAAGTTATACTTCATGCCAGAAGACAATGATATAACATATTTAAAATTCCCATAGAGGAGAATGTGAGCTGACTACTTAGCCATTCAAATTGTCTTTCAAGGATAAAGGTCTAAATAAGCCAGAAACACGTAGGTGTGTTGTGTGCATTAGCACTTTGGGAAGAAAGGTCCTAGATGAGAGGCTTGGGGCAACCAAATGAGGCATCTGACATGTGAGACTTATTGGCATAACGCGGTTACACTTGATCAATAACTTCTGTCATCAGAAAAATGTGTGCCTCTTGATGGAAGGACTCAATACCATTTCTGAATAGCCAACAAGTAATTGAATCTGCATGTAATAAATCCATTACAACTACCAACTTGTGAGAAATACAGGGAGAGAGACTCATGATAAGTGACACTTTAGAGAGGCTGTCAGAAAAACCAAGTTCATGGGGAAACTCTACAAAAGAAATGATGGCAGCCTCGAGAAAAAAAAAGGAGAGACAGAGAAAAACTATAGCTTAAAATAATTAAAATCTTTGTTTAGTAATTACCATGTATCAACTTTATTCAAACAAACAAACTCGAAAAAAAAGATTAAAACAGTCATTTTCAGACCAAGAAAGACTGGTAGAATTTGCAGCTAGTGGATCTCCACTAAAATAAATACTGAAGGATGTTCTTCAGACAAAAGAAAAATGGGTGAAGAAGGAACAAGGACCAATTAAAATGGTAAAAATGGGACATAATCTAAATCAAATGACTAAGCAAATTGAAATTGACGAGGTCAGTATGTAAAAATCAATTACATTTCTAAATTCAAGTGGCAATTTGAAAATAAACTTTACAGCTACATCATTCACATTAGATTTTAAAAAATGAAATTCTTAGGAATGAATCTAACAAAACTTGCATAAAACCATCTAAAAATGGAATGTTATAAAATATATTGGGAGAGATTTTTAAAGTACCAAATAGACAGGGATACATCTTGACTGTGAACTAGAAGCCTCATTTGCAAAGGTCTTCAATTCTCTCCGGATTGATTATCCCTTAAAAAAATCTCAAAATATTTTCTGTGGAATTGTTCAATATGATTTAAAATATAAATAGAAATTCAGAGGGACAAGAATGGCAAAGACAACTTCATGAAGGAAAACAAAATAGGGAGTCTTGCTCGATCAGACATCGAGATTTATTATAAATTTATACTAAGTAAGGCAATGTTTTATTAGTACCAGATTAGAAAAATGGAGCAATGACTCACGACAGAGGCAGATCTGCACAATATATGGACATCTGAGTTGTCCTAAAATGTCATTGTAGAGAAGCAGGAAAAGGATGACCCTTGCAATATATAGTGCTGAGATAATCAGATATACAGATGAAAAAAAAAAGAATTTAACTCCTACCTTAACACCATAAATGAAATATCAATTCTAGGTGGATTATAGACCCCAAAATGAAAAGCAAACAGTAGCATCTTAGATTATAATAGAGGAGATTACTTTTAAGCTTCAGTTTGAGAAAAAATTCTTAAATGTGATTATAAAAAAAGCACCAGGTTGATAAATGTGATCGAATTGAAATAAGAATTTCATTTCCTCAAAATGTACCATTAAGCAAAAGAAAAGAAATACCACAGAGTGTGAATAGATATTAGCAAATCATATTACCCACAAAAGGCTCATGTGTTGGACATATAAGTTACTCTTACAAATCAATAAAAATAAGACAGATAAGCCCGCAGAAAAATAGGCAAGGAAAGTTAAAGAGAAAAGAAAAATGGATGAGCGTTCTTTGCAAAAGAACGGGTTCTTTGCAAAAAAGAATATCCAAAACAATCCCTACCTTTTTGTAAGGGAAGGTACACAATCCAACAATAATTAAGCAAAGTAAATGCTCTTGAGATATCTTCACACACAGAATGGCTAAAACTTAAAAAGATGGACAATATCAAGTGCTAGAGAGGATGGGAATTCTTATACTCTACCTATAGAATTATAAATTGGCACCCTTTGGAAACAATGTCGCATCATTTACAAAATTTGAAGGTAATGTATGCCTGTGACACACCAATTCCAAAAATGCATGAACATGTGTCAGAAGACATGGACAAGAAGGTCATAGCAGCATTACTTGTCATGGCCACAAACTGGGAATAACCCAAGTATCCATCACAAGTAGAACGGGTATATAAACAAACTGTGGTAACAGGTGTATGATGAAATACTATATAGTAATGAAAACAAGTGAATTGCAGCTACGTACAAGGTGACTGAATCACACACACACCTGTGTGGAGGAAAAGGCGCCATACACAAAAGAACATTTGCTACAGATTTCCATTTTAAAACATTCAAACCAGGAAAAACAGACTACAGTATTCCAGGATATTTAGGTGATAAAACTAAAGAAATAAGATATTTTTCATCTTAGATGATACTACCGTAGAATCCAGAACCGCAGTTACACTCCGGTGAGAGGAATGGAGTGTCATGGGCAGCGGGCACAGAGAGGGCTTCTCGGGCCCTAGAAAGCCGTATATGATGCTCCCATTGGTGTGACCTAGGCTATTCACCTTATGAGAATTCAGGAAGCTGTAGATTTATAGTTTCAACATTTTCTCTGTGCGTCTATTTCTCTACATGATGCAGTTTTGTAAGAGGTTTTAAGTGAAGACAGGAAACCAAGGCGCAGTGATTTTACCTGGGTTTCCGAGGTGGGCTGCCCATCCACTCAAGGCAGCCTGGTCTTCCTGACCCCAGAGCCTGTGCTCTCGAGCACTGCGTACAAGTCACTGTCGTCTAGTAGAGAATATTGTTTCTGTCTGTCACACGAGCAAGAAATACAGTGATCTATAAAGAAGAGGGAGAAAGGATGAACCAAGGAAGAGGGCACATCCAGCCGGCCTGATGGAGCAGCGTCGGTGAGTGATGTGACCTGCAGGTCATCCGAAGACCATGGCATTTAGGGTTCTAACAGCTTTCAGGCCGAGGTGGATGTGGTCACCCCGACCTCAAAGGACAGACAGGGTGCCAGTGTCGCATCTGGTAACTCTCTTCAGCCCTCCGTGAAGTGGAGGTAAGTCTCAATTTGGGAACAAGGGGCTTGAAGACCTGAGGACCCAGGTTCTTCACAAACAGGAAATCATAGCTGCCAGGAACACACTTTGAAGGATTTGCAGTCACAAAACTGTTCTCATTAAACAACAGCTTAACGAGTTAAATGAATGAGCCCATATGGATTGAATTTCTCCAGCAAATATGCAGATGGGCTCAAGGAAGGAAAACATATGAGAACGACCATCTCTAGAAAATGGATCGAACCTTGTGGGACTAGAGCTTAATTCCATCTGAATGGAGGAGCCCGAGGGCTTAATTCTATCGAAAAACAAATCTCCACGTCTGCTGGCCAAGCTCACTTCCCTCCCCCACTGTCAGCCTGACCCCCTACCCTAAACCTCACGTTTCTTCCCAGGAGCCAGAAGCTTCTGCCTCTCCCATCTGGCATACAGAGAAGTGACTCAGAGTAATAAATACCAAGAAGAAAGGAGCACTTCATGAATAAAAGGGAAGGAGTGGGATGGGCACGAAGCACTCTACTCTCCTTTCTACAAAATAAATAAATAAAGCAGTGCCGACAGCGTATAAGTGGGCACTTCTGGGTCTGCTCATCTCTTTGGCAGCCTCTGTGGTCCTTTTTAAATTACGCAGGGCATATAGGAAGGGCCAGCTCTGCCAGCTTCTCGGACAGTGGTGCGGACATGACTGAGAGCCAGCGCCCACTCTGAGGAAGCAGTCTAGCAGGGAGGTGGACACATTCATACACAGATGCCATGTAGGGGATCAGTGTTACAATGGAGAAAATTAAAAGGCACGAGCGGGATGGGTAACTTCTACCTGAGAGAGGAGAGCTATCCTGGAAGAGATGGCCTTTGAACTGGATTTTGAAGGATGATTTTAGTGTCTACAAAGAACACAGTGGAAGGGTGAATCCAGACAGACACTCCATTGTAAGGCTATGGAGTACTAATATTAATATTCATCCTAATTTGAATTTCAATTCCAAATGGTATTGCTAATCCTAATCTTGCACTTATTGAGGATTACTATGAGTTTGGTGCTGTACCAAGCTCTGTAACTGCTTCATTTAAATCCCATAAAAATCTGACAAAGTAGATACTATTATTATCATTTCCACTTACAAATAAACAACTGTGGGTTGGAGAGTTCATACTGCTGGTCCTTGAGGGAACCTGAACAGTGAAGCGCCCACTGGCCACCAGGTTATATTGTCCTTTGGGATGTAGGCGTCCTAACCAAGAATGGAGTTAAGATTCATCCTAACCAAGAATGGAGCTAATTCGTAAGAAGAACATAATCCAACTTGCAGAGTCTTTCCACTTCTGATAGGACATCAAAGGTGTTAGAAGAGAAATGTGTGATTGACTCTTTAAATAGTCATCTCCACTTGTACAGAAATTCTCCTTTGTAGGAAAGAACCAAAGACAGGTGTATAAAATCATGCTGGGCAAGGACTGAGTGAAAAGAAATACGTTCATGCAGTCCTAGAAAACTAGACCTCAAGGTATCAGACTGATGGCAGCTGAAATGCTACTTTACAAAGCAGAAAGAAATTTTTAGCTTTTGAACTTAACTAGAAAAATATGCCGAAAGTGATTTTGGTGAACTCCCGGATAAAAAGCAATGTGTTTGGAATATAGATCTGCTATCGAGAACACCCATTTCTACCTGGGCTCCAGGTAGCCTGGTCCCTACCTGCCTGTCCTATGGCCATGAAAACATGAGAGACTAAGGAAGGTGGGCTTCAGAGAATTCCGTAGGATAATGCTGTGTCTTCAATTTTGAATACTGATACACACTCACTTGTTAACACTTAATGGCCATAACAACAACAGTAATAACACTGACCACCACTTACTGGGAGCTGACCACACACAGAGCCCGGCCCACCTTAGGTCATTGTCCTGCTCACCAATCCTATGGGAGATACTGGTTGTACAAGGTCTCAGAGTCAATATAAGTAGAGACAAGGGGCTCATCCTACTCTCTTCACATGGGTACTAAGGGAAAGTGAGAAAGAACGCGTGTCCTGGAGTTAATCAACAGCCTTCCCTGCAGGGATTCCAGGAAGCTGAGCCGGGAGTCAATGAAGACCTTATACAGACGCTAACCACATCTGTCACTTTGTGGGTGTCAGCACTGAGGTCATTTACTCCGCAGTTCATGGGGGAGTTTGAGTGGAATTCCTCATAGGGCTCCCAGTTCATCTCCAAAGCATCTCAGAACAATGCGAGTCTCTCCAGAGTGCTCTGCGGGTCTGAGTTCTTACAAAGGTATGAGCTGATCTAATCGCACAAAGCCCACATTTGATTGCAGGAGAGAGAGAGATGTTCACAACTTTGTCATTGGGCAGGAAGCAGCCAGAATCCATCATGAAACTGTTCTTTGTGACAAAGGTTGGCAAATCCATTTCTGGATTCCTAAAGAGGGACAGTGACTTGGCCACTGGGATGTTTTGAAGCTGTGGGTGGAGCGTAGGGGTAGTGCTCCCAAGCCAGAATCTCCTGCTCATCTTCCATCCTCTTTCTCTCCCACAATCGGGGACAAATCTGGTAAACGATGCTAGGAAATGGTTTAACCTATGTCTTCCTCTGATAGATACGACTAGGTCTGTAGAGAACACCATGAAACCCACAATCTGTGGAGACAGGGATAACCAGCCTGCCTGAAAAAGCCAAGGCCCTCTGAGAGTAGCGTAAGGAGACCGAAGGAGAAGGAAGACTGCACCTGAGTTCTGATACTAGAAACTCGCCCACTAGTAGGGGGCCCAGTAAGTGTTATTTGTTCTACCCGTCGAGTCAGCAGCACTTCCTCGGGAGGGATAGAGTACACGCATGGAGATGGGGACAGGAATAGAATTCCCCGCCCCCGGCCCCTCTGGACTTAGAATTGCCAGGTGGGAGAGTGAAACTTCCCCTTCCCCGTCAAAGGCCTTTCCTCAGTTTAGGATGCCCCCCAAAAGCCTACTCCATTTAAGTATGACCTAATCTGGAGAGGATCATTCACCAAAGTTAAAAGTGACCCTGGGCGGTGCATAGGCAAGGAGGATATGTCCACATTATAAGGGTGCATCCGCAGCCACTCCGTGAATACAGCTTAGCAGAGCAAGTCCTGGTGGGGAGCCAGGCCCTCGTTTCCTGCACTCACAGGGGCACATCATGGGGAGCATGCAAGCACACAGAAGGAAGAGCTTCGAGCCCTGCTAGTACAGTGGGTGCAGTTCAGAGACACTCCCCTGTCCCTTTAGGAGAAAGCTTGTCTACCCATCTCAGACAAGTGTCACGCCAAAATCTCTGGGGAAATGACATCCTAATGTCACGGGAAAACTCCTCAGGGTCTTGATAGGAAGTTCTTGCCGTTGTTGTCCCAGTGATAATAGAAATAAATGCATGTCCTTTCTACAGGTCCTAGGACAGACTGAATTAAGTCATTGTTCAGCTTTGATTTCTGTCACTAGGTAACCATAGTCCAGTGGGATGTTCTCATATCCTGCCTGTCAATAATTAATCAACTTCTCTTGAGAGCCCCGAAGAGCTCTGATAAGGTTAAGTGACGACATCCAGACTCAATCTTGTCTAATCATCAGGTCTAATGCTTGCCCAACTTCCTTCGAGTCCAGAGAGGCTGTTCCCACTGAAATGTGTATGTCTGAATTAGTTCGTCACATTTAGAAGAAGCTACAAACCCACACAGAGGACGAATTGACTTGCTAATTTGTTGAACCATCAAGACTGTCACCAAGCTGGGCCTTCCAATCTCATGACCAATAGGGAGAGATGATTCAGTCACTTGGAGTCTTAGACGAAGACTCCTCATGACATTTTGGTTTTTGCAGACAAACACTGAATCATTGTCATGCATTCAGGCGTCAGCATAACACTTGGAGAATGACACACTGCATTTGATGTAGGAGATAGGCCTCTGAAAAGCCAGGGATATGTGGCCATTTTATAAACCAGAGTTAACTTTTCCTATGCATTGTCAACCACATTTTAAAGTTCCTCAATTTCTGATCCACTGTGGTCAGCCTTGGGTTTATCTCCAAATTCTCACCCCACCCCACCTCTAGACCAATGGTTAATTTATGCACAACAACAAGAAGAATAAAAATTAAAACATTATGGAACTAGCGATGGCCTCAATCAAGAGACTGTTTTCATACAGGACACTCTTTAGGCGTAAGGAATAGGAATCTCCTGTAACAGTGGTTCTTGTACTTCTAGACTTTCCTGGGTAGTAAAATGGCCCAAAATATTTTAGGAACTGATAGAACTGTCAACATTTTAGTTTGCTAAGTTAGAGCCATTGTAAAAAATTTTAAGTTAAATCCCATTTAGAATCATCATTACTTTGTAATAGGAGGTACATCAGAACATCAAAATGCAAGAAAGCTATATTCTCACAATAAATTAAGAAACAACAGTTGGCAGAAGTGTGCTGATTTTAAAATAGATATTTTTAAAACCTTTTTAAGTGTGAAGAATTTCAGTGTATATTTTAATTTGTGGTGTTATTTTGTATGTAATTTATTTTGGTACAAGTTTGGTCAACTTAGGACTATACATTCACCAGAAGGACAGAAATTAGAGCTCACACATTCCATTTTGGTGTTTATCTTGGACCTTGTCTAAAATGCAGGTTGACATACGCATGTAGTCCCAAATGGAAACAATGTACCCAGTGACACCATTCCTTTCGATAAAGCCTGCGGTAGGTCGAATTGTGTCCCACAAAGAAATGGGCATGTTGAGGTCCCAGTTTCCAGTATTCGTGAATGTGACAGTCTGCACAAATGTACCCGAGTTAAGATGAAGTCATATTGCATTAGGATGGGTGGGTCCAGCCCAGCGGTTGGTGTCTTTGTAAGAGAAAGGCAAAGGGCGCACAGAGAGACACCGACACAAACACGGAGGGAAGATGACCAACCGTGGAAGATGGAGGCAAGCCAGAAACCACCAGAAGCTCGGAAGAGGTGACAAAGGATCTTCCCTAGAAGCTTCAGAAGGAGCATGGCCCTGTCAATATCTTGATTTTGTATTTTTGGTCTCTAGAACTGTGAGACAATAAATTTACGTTGTTTTCATGCCAGCCAGGTTGTGATACTTTGTTACAGCAGCCTTAGGAAACTAATACAGAGACTACTGTGGGCGAAATAAAAGGAGCCCCAGGAAAACAGTTCCCTTCTAGTTGCTGGCTCTGCCTTCTTGCTACATGGCCAAGAAAAGAGCAGGGGAGGGGACTGGGGCCCTGGACATTGGAGGTTATAGGAAAGTGTGTCTAATTCAGCAGTTCCTCATGTGAGAGCACCAGCCCCCAAGGCCCTGGTCACTCACATGAAATAGTGAGACTTTTATACAGAAGGATTGCCACACATCTTGCACCAAATCCACATTGGTCATCGGAGTCTTCCCAATTGGTAAAAAATAAAAATAAAAAGCAGCCATCACAAAGAAGCAAGAACACTATGCATTTGTACATTCTCAACTTTGTATGGTCGATTTCCTTAAAGCGAGATGGCCCCCACTGACTGAAGGTTTCTTTCGGAAGATGAAGCCCAAAGGGCCAATGCTGAAGAGAAAACTCAGGAGCCTCGGGCCTCCTGAGTAAAGAATGATCTTCTTTGCCTTCCAGGCCCTTCAGATAAGTCCACTCGCCCAGAGTTTCCTGCAGCGCTCTGCTGTCCCCAGTGACCATGCGATGATCAACAGGCGGACAACCACCCTGGCCACTCAGAGTACTGGAACAAACCTAGGAAAGCAGCTCTCGAACCCAACACAGCGCCCCCATCTGCGTTTGCCCTCCTGCACCCTGTTTGCAAGCCTAGGGAGGGCGACGTCTTCCCGATGGCTCCTGGGCTATGGAATGCATTGAAATGCCTGGTTCAAAACCCTCACCCACCCCTCTCAAATTTGACAATTGTTTAAGCATTATTGCTTGAATGGATGCAGATGTTCAGCTCATCTCTCATTGGGAGGAGTGTTTCTTTAGAAGAAGGAAGGAAAAATGGCTTTTTTCTTTCTCTTTCTTTTTTTTTCAGACACATATTTTATCTTTATGTTTGTATCAAGGACTGCCAAGAGATGCATCTGGTCCCCAAATCAAGAATCTTACACTCCTCCTCCCAAATCACAGCTTTCCAAATGCCTTTCTGTGTGATCTTCACCCAAACACGCTGCAGGCAGAGCTCACTGGACAGATGACCCTAACCTCATGAAGAAAAAAAAAAACCAATCACTTTCTCATCATTGCCAGGAAGAATGGCACCAAAGGCATTTTTCATGTCACTCTGCCTTTTGCTTTTTTGTGTGTAACTCGTTTTCTGATTAATATTTTCAGCAGCCAGAACAAATGCCAGTTTAATTAAATTTCCACACCATTCCCCCACCCTTATCCAATTAGTGGGTTCACTGGCTCCTCCACAACCTTCAGCGTCTGACGTTTTCAGTGAATGTTCAGTTGCTTCTGGCCCCGCCAAAAAAAATCTGTTACATATTAAGTTATAATAAGATATAGGCAATTATAGTAGCAGCAGGACAAATAGATTTGTATGGTTCATTACAAGGGCTTTCTGGAACATACACAGTGTGAATAGCCAGTTTCTGGGGCAGAGTGTTTTTTTGGAGGAAACACGTATTAAAAAGAGGGAGTGTTTGGTGGGCGGGGCAGGGCGGGGAAGAGGCCGTCATCGGTGATGCTACGAAAAACCTGAGAAATCCGACAGCGCAGCAGCTCCCTGTTATTTAGATGAGTTACGGTCCAACCTGCGAACCAAAAACGGAAGTGAAAGATCAAAGGACTTTAGTGGAAAACGGGCGGTGCCCTGTACTTCTCTTTCCGACAGAAGGAGTGACGCTGCTGTTGCGGGCACTGGAGTAGCCTGACCAGGCGCGGCGGATGCTCTAACACCAGAGGAGCGGCCTGCACCAGACTAAGGACGCGCTGCCCACTCCGCACACGTCATCTCAGTTAAAACGCGCGACAATGCCGGCAGATACTAGGTTGAGAAACTAAAACAACAATTGCACAGAGTTCACTCTAATAGCTAGTGTGTTATGAAGGCGAAGGTCGAGGCCCGAGCAGGGGTAACCGCTCACGGTCGCCCAGGGTCCGTCTGGCTCCAGAGACCACTTTACTTGCAGGATTCTATACTCCAGGCAAAGAGGCCCAGGGTCAACGTATTAAACAACGTGAGACAGGAGCCTTCCCGACGGTCATCATTCTACAAACACTAGCCAAGCCCCTCTCTTCGGTTCATGAGTATATAGGACGATGAACGTCCCTCCACACACACTAGGTTGCATTTGACATTTAGCAGGTTTCCATAACAGAGTAAAGGAACAGCTCCTATTTGAAGGAGAAGAAAAGGCTTCCGGGATGGGAGTGCAAATATGCCGAAAGGAATGCTGGAGGAGGGAAAACGGATTGGTCGAATTCTCCATGTTGCTGATAGACCCTCACACTGACTGACCCGAATGCCACAGCTCCACCTCAAGGACTCGAGAAAAACCCCAAACTGAGCAATGTGGTAGCATCCTCGTCTTTAATACATTTAAGAAAAATGCTACCTTCTCAGAGCTGCAGCAGGAGGGAACCTGGAGAAATCTCATCCCTCCTGTCACTCAATTTATCCCTAAACTAAAAGCATTGCTGTTTTTGTCTCAACTTCGAGGAAGGTGGCTCTCCAGCACTTTTCTGCTTTCCATATGGAGAACTATTTTTTACCCAATACCACTCTGCAGAATCCATTTTATGATTCCCCGGATAAAGTCAAGGCATTTTGCCTAATTCTTCAGCCCAGATTGGAAAGTGGGGTTGAAAAATCCCATATAAGTAAATACTCCAAGAGTTTACTAGGGTTGAAGTCACGGAGCCCAGAATGTGACCGAGCTCCCCAGAGAGCCCGCAGCAGCCTGTGGAAACAGCTTTAAAGAGATGTGCCAAGATGCTGGCCTCTTTCCCCTTGGGAAGCAAGGGTGGGGGTGGAAGATTCCGAGCCAGTGCTGGTCACACGGATGGGGAGAAAGTCGGGCTGAGTGAAACCGACATACCAACTGAGCGTGAGGGTCAGCGGAACCTGCAGGTGTGGTCCGCAGCCAGCCGACGGGCAGAAGTCTGCTACGTTGTGAGGAGTGGACAGTGTTTTTTGTCTGAATGGAGGCTAGCGATGTCAACACGGCCCGCCTGCCGCATTTCAGGTTCTGTGTGTCCACGTTCGCTGGCCTCCCAGGGAGGCATCACGGTGCAGTGGGGATCGATGGGTCTGGAGTCCTGGGTAATGACTGTGGTCCGTCTCTCCCTGTGCGCACTTATTGTTGACCAACACATGTCTGAAGTCTCCAGTTCCTCGTCTCCAAGATGAGGGGTCCGGAATTCATGACCACATACTCCTTTCAAGCAAGCCAAGGTTAAATGCCAAAACTCACAGAGGCTGTCCTAATAAAATTATTGGCAGAATTTAAGAGGTACAGACTGGATGTCAGACATAAGACAGAGGCTCTGGAACTGACCTCTCCAGACTCCCGGTCCCTTTGCAGTGGCACTAGTTAATTACCAAATCCCATTGGCAAGGGCAAGGGCAAAACCACTCGTACAAGACGTATCTCCCAGAGGGTCTGTCCCACCCATGGCCCTGACGGGAGGGCAGCCCTGGGTCGCTATGTTTGGTGCCATGGGGCCCTGCCCAAACCACGCCATCACTGACAGGACAAGAGTCCAGCAATGCCCAGGCTGCCCAGGGGAATTGTGGACCAAGCAGCATGCTCCATAAAGAGTTCGGAACCTGTGAATTTTCAAGCCTGTAAAAGTGGAGAGAGGAACTCGAAAGGGTGAGGAGGAGGAGAAGAAGGAGGAGGAGGAGGACAAGGAGGAGGAGGAGAAGAAGGAGAAGGAGAAGAAGAGGAGGAGAAGGAGGAGGAGGCGGCAGCTGCTAGAGGCAAGGGGCTGTAGTCAGGACAGATCACCAGCAAATTAAAGTGAGGAGGGGGCAGAAACCACGAATAAGCAAACAAATGGTTCTGTGGTATCTGATCCTCAAAGATCATCCTTCCAGACAAACGTTCATCTTGATATTCATACTCCTCTGTGGTCTTCTTCCCTTGAATCTGGCCCAACTCTGGAAGTAGTCAAATAAGGTGGAGGTGACAGGGGTGATTTCCAAGGATGGGCTCTAAGAAGTCTTGCAGCTTCCTCCTGGGTCTCTTGGAGCGCTGGCCCTTGGGATGCTTCCCCCTAGAACTCAGATGCCATGGGAAGAGAAATCTAGGCCACCCAGGGAGGCCACGTATAGTTATTCCAGTCGATAGCCACCGCTTAACTCCCAGCATCACCAGCGGCTAGCATTAACTGTTGGCCGTGAAAGTCAGCACTTTGGAAGTTCAGCCCGGTTGAGTCTTTAGATCATCCTAACTGCCATGATGGCAACTACATGAAACACTCGAGTGAGAACTGTTAATTATTGTCAACGCACAGAACTAAGAGAGACAATGATGGTTGTTCTTTTGAGCCAGGAAGTTTTTACCGGATTTATTAAAAGAAGCCTCCAATATGAAACAGGTAGAAAAATCTATTATTGTTCAGCGCCCTTGGCCTTGCTCTAACCTCAGATTGTTAACCTATATTTGAATGAAAATAAGTAAACATGAAATCTTTTCAACAACATGCCTCTTCCTCCCCAGCCCCTCCAATGCCTGCTAGGGTGTAAATTACCAGTAACTCAGACAGCATGAGGGCTGCTGCTAGGAGTCATGTTACGTTGCTACAGGGTAAAAAGGAAAACCCTTCCACAGGCTCCACCTTGCCCAAGGTTACAGAGAAGCAGTGGGTGAGCCGGGATCAGGGCGACCAGCATTCCTGACCAGCCTCTTCCTTAGGTAGGTGGTGATCAAAGCCTGGGCAGACGGCCAGGTGATCCTCATTTGCATCATGAAAGTCACCTGTCCAACAACTCTGCCCTGGAGGCACAGAGATCAAAGCTGGGTGGGTGCCTGGGAGGGAGGAAATAAAATATTGATTTAATGAGATGCATAATAATCCCCCTCCATCCATGTTTTAGTACCGAGAGCGGGGCTGCGACGTGACAGTTCTCCGTGCTCACACCACGAGCTTACACCATGGCTCCCGTTCGCCCCGCCAGATGGGTCTCGCACAGCTTTGCCCAGAAAAGGGAAACAGCAGCGCAGGGAAGCCTGAGAAATGTGCAATCAGACAGTTTCCCGAGCAACGCTACCACCTCTGTGGAGAGGTTCTGTTAGGAGGTAGGTTTTGAATTCTTTCAGTCCCGGTTCAAAAATAATATGCAGAAGCTCAAAATCTGAAACAGAAAAAAGAGCACCTGCTGTCCTCAAAAAGAGGCGGGGGCAGGGGGTTTGTTCTCAAGCCCCCAACCCCGTTACTTTCCCGGTTACTGAAGAAGCCACAGAAGACCAATGGAAAATCACTGTTCCAACTTTGGGCATTTCTCTTGCCGAAACGCTCTGAATCACTGTACTTGAGTCGGGCTTCGATGAAACGGGGTTGGGAGGTCCGTGAGAGGGAGAGATGTCAAGCGTGGGGCAAGCTGAGCTATTAGAATGCCGCATAAAATTCGGGGATGGACCTGTTTTCTGGCTGGGAAGGTGACGGGGGCAAGAGATACACTGAGTGTGAGGTCCTTGGAGGCTTCTCTGTCTGCAACACCCGCTGAAGATGACGTCACTAACGCTCCCCCGAGGCCAGGCCCCAGGGAGCTGCGGCTCACCGCGGAGGCAGCTCCAGTGTCTGGGTAAGAGGAGCCAAGGCCTCTTTGGCCCCGGCTGCAGAGTGTGGGCGTGTGAGGGAAGATTTAAGGATTAAGTGGCGAAAATGTTAAATGAACACGAGCTCCTTAGTCATTGTCTAGATTCTAAGATCGTTCAGCTTCTTTACTACAGCACACAAGAACAGCTTCTGTATTTGCTCCTCATCTTTCTAAAAATACAATAAAAGTCGCCTTAAAAAGAAAAGGTGGCCCCACTGCCCCGACGCGTGCCCTGGTGCCATCTGCAATCTGGTCTCCAGCTGACCTCCCCACTCGTGTCAGTGTCCCATCCTTTCACAGCTTTGTCTCGTGTGTGCCCGTGTCTCTTCCCAGGTGGCTTTTCCACCTCCTCCATAGGAAATACTGTCCCCAAGAGTGGGGAATCCTGGGGTTCTGAGTTCAAGTCCTAACTCTCCTCCTTACTGGCGATGTTTACGTGACTTGGGACACGCCACCGAAGCTGTCTGAGCCTCAGCTCCCTTAGTCAGGGCAAGGATTGAAAGAGATAACAGATGTGCAGCTAGCTCTGTGCCAAGCTCACAGCTTGCGCTTGTGGAGAGTTGCTGCTCTCCTGGCCAACCCCAACTGTAACAAGCCCTGAGAACCTCCAGTGAATGGGGCCTTCCTTCCTTACAATCAAGGATCTGTGTTGTCGACACAACGTGGCAGTTTTATTGCAGCAAAACTTACTTCCACCAGCAGATGCTGAGGGTGGAGCACCCCCACTTCAGCTCGAGGAAAATATTATTTTGTGCAGGTCGCACTCGACAGGTGAGATCACCGGCTGCCCCAACATGTCTGACTCCCTCTGATGGCGTCACAGCAGAGACAGGCTTCACATGGATCCAAGTGGAGGAGGAGAAAGTCCCCAAAGGTCTCTGTCCCTGTCTCTGGATCCAATAAATCCTATCTGCACTAATGCAGCAGCCCAGTGCTTTTCAAGCCCAGTTATTCCTAACACCTTTCATCTCGGCCCAATTTTTTTTTTTCTCCAAGAACCCACCCAAAGCATCTGGATCTGTGCGTGTAAAGCAGGTATCTTGGACGGTGGATGCTCACTAAGGATAATGGGAAGAAAGAGCTCTTGAGAAACAATGAAAATTGTCTGTGATCCAGACACTAAATTTAGGGGCTTACACTTGTAGTGGCCTCAGAGCGATAGGGTACTGTTCCAATGGGCAGGAAATGGAAAGTAAGAAAAGTAGAGTTTGCAATATTCAGGGCATCTGCCCACAAGCCCGAGCTCAGCAAGTGGAAGAGCTGGGAACTCTATCATATGAAGCCAGGCAAAAAGACAGAGTCAGTATGAGATGACACATTTCTTAGGGAGAGGAGTTTTCTTGACTACTGCTGCTATTAAGAGCTAGCTGTCTTCTGGATTACAGATCCAGCCAGCACTTTTAGCAAGCCATCAGCTTCAAAACACAGGGGCCACATAGACGTTATTCAGCCATTCACTGACACATATTTGTTGCAAGTCTAGAACCCAAGTTTAGGCACTTTTCTACGTCCTGGAGATACTGTTGAGAAAATAGACAACAGTTCCTGCCTACAAGGAGCTTACATGCTGGTGAGGCATTCTTTGCCTGGTTACAGCACAGTCAAGGGCAGGAGTCACAATGCAATCCTCTAGAGGCCGGACGGGTCGCAGCCATGATGAGCAGTGTAATCGAGCTGCAAGACAGCAGGCAGTGGTGAGGACTGTGGAGGCTAGAGATCTCCTACTTCATCGAAAGAAAGAAGCTGCTATTTGGTTCCAGACGATTATTTCCACACAACATTGTAATTGCATTGCTTTCAGGTCTAATTTGTCAGTAGAAGTGAGCAATCTAGATTTCTGTGAAATTCTCCGATTTTCAAAACATCAAACAAATTGAACTAAACTCATCTGATGGCCAGGTCCTGTCTGAAAGACACCTGGTTGTGACTTCTGCTCCCGACGTCTGGTGGGGAGTGTTGGGACCCGGGAGTGCCGTGAACGAGCCAGGAGACCCGGAGTGTGAAGGTCACGGTGCACACCAGCTTCACTGCTTCTGCCAGTGTCGGAAGGTTGGTTTTCAAAGGCAGGTCACTCAAACTCCTCGAGTCTCGGTCTCACCCTCCATAAAGTGGAATAAAATCATAAATAAAAAGTGTTACATTAAGCAATAAATAATAGGTGTATAGCACCCATGCCTGGCGCACAATAGTAGCACAATACATGTTAACTTTTATAACTAACTGTGGTCCTGGCAGGAAACACATGCACATCCAAGGATTTTAAATGAAGCAGTTTAATCGTCCTACTTATCGAGGTGTAGACAGGGTTTGGGGAAATGCACAAGAGCTGATGAAGCACTCAGATGGGAAATGACGGAAACCACGGCCATCCCCGGCCTACAGGAGCGAAGGAGTGGACAGAGCTGCCAGATTCCCTGAGAGACAGCGCTGTGGAAGGAGGGCACTTGGCAGGAGCTGTGGTCCGGAAGGAACCAACCTGCCAGAACTGCAGTGAGGCTGGCAGGGGGCCGGCGAGAAGACCCTACCCACAGGCTCTCCTTCTGCTTTCTGGTGCTGCCTCCCATTGGCTGAGCTAAGCTAGAGCCATCAGGCAAGAGCAAGTGTGCAGTGCAGTCTGCCGAGGTCCGGCTCCCAGGACACAGGCAAGGGGGGAAAAGGGCAGAGCGAGAGGCAGTGGATCTGAAAGACACCGTTGCCCTTCACTTCTTTCCACTGAGGATGCACCGACCCTCTTTCTCAATCACTGCATTCTAGGGGTAAATATTCCAGTGAAGTCATCTCCACTCTGCCTTGAAAAGGCTCATGACTTTGAACTTGTCGGGCAAACCCAGAGGTGCTCAAAGGGTGATTTTGTGGGAAAGGCTACGGCCTCTGCTCTGGACACTCCGTGAAAGGCTGGGCTGGGTGCAAGGCTCAGCAACAGCGATGGGCAGAGCTAACATCACCGTTGTTCTAAACTATTAATGGTCAAGGGTCCTCTTTTTTACAGGCCACTAAGATGGAAGATTTGCCAAACGACAGGGAGTAAAAGAAAGAACAAACTCAAAATATGGAGAGGAAGGTCAGGGAGAGGTGGGAAGAGGGCTGTCCTGCTCTTACTGCCGCCTTGAACTGGGAGTGGGGGATTGAGTAGGAAAGGGCATGATAAGGAAAAGCCAAACCTCAAGCAATGCTTTTAAAAATATCAGTTAGCACATGGTAGGCTGCAAGTAATTGAAAAGTCATGTAATCAAACAAGTCCAGAGGTAGGGCAGTGATGGGGCGGGGCTTGGGCTGAACAGTGGGTCTGATGGCTGGTCGTGGGAAGGCTGCAGCCGTCTCAGGACCCACATCCAGACACAGCAGTACTGAGAAGAAAGAAGAGTGAGCTTCTGGTAGCTCAGAGGAAAGAATGCTCTTTTCCAGATGCAACCAGCAAATTTCTCATCATATTTCATGAGCTCAGACTGAGTCTTCCATCCATTCTGGAATCAGTTTCTGTGTCCAAGTAAATGCTACATGATGACTGGCTCATTGCTGGGTTAGCAGAAACAATTTCTATAGCAACAATGATGGGTGGGATTTCTCTGAGTGAGAGACAATTTTCTCAATTCTCCCTTGGATGGTACATCACTGGTATCATTTCAATGTATAGGACAGAAGGTAAATTCATTAGATACAACAGATGCCTGCGGACATTAAGGCTTAGTTCTCCCCATGAAGCCTACAGAAAACAACCCCCAAATTTTAGTATCTTTTCAAAACAGAGGTTCACTTTCCACCCAAGTTAAGTATCCGGTGAGGACCGGCTGGGAGCTTTGCTCCATGTCCCCTCCCTCAGAGACCCAGGCAGAGAGTGCCTCCACCACCCAGAATGCACCCTGGTGGCCACGGCGGGTGGAGTGGGGGAGTGCTTTTCATACTGCCTCATAAACTTCCCCCTGGAAGCCGCACTTGTCAATTCCACCCGCATTTCAGTGACCGTTGCCAGTCGCACAGCCACTTCTAATGTCAAGGCGATAGGGAAGTGCAATGTCACATTATTCCTGGAAGGAGGGGAAAGGAAAAACTCGTTAGCAGCCTTAGTGACTATCACGTGACATTGGCGAGAGCTGGGAGAGGCGGATACTCGCAGCGTCCTGGTAGCAGTACAGACCAGTCCCGATGCTCTAGAGAGCAAGTTGGAAACAGGTGTTACTGGTCTAAAGAGAAATTCATTCTCTTCCTGTACCTTCTCTTAGGAAGCAGGACCTCAGACAAAGATGATGAGCAAAATATCTGTTGAAGCACTGCATGGGCAAACAAAAAAACAAACCTCCCGAATGGGCAAGAGCAGAGTATGGTTAAAGAAATCCAAGTATAGCCATATGATAGGTAAATCTCTAGTGCTTGACAATGTTGCATTTGAAGAGTGTTCAATGACATGGAAAATGCTCACAAAGAGTAAATGTTAAGTGAACGATAATAAATTATACTGTTCACAGTTATACCAAAATAAAGTACCAAGAAGAAAGACGAAGGAAACACACTACACTATTAATGATGTTTATTTGTGAGTGAACGTTATTATCTTCTTTGTTTTTCTGTGTTTCTTTAGTTCCCTGTACCGCTGAGTATTTTTTTATAATCAAGAAAGAGATTATTAAAAACATATATGGGGATATCCACTACAGCAATTTTTGTAATAGCAGAAATTGAAAACATCTAAATGCCATCAACAGGGAGTTAGTTAAATTAATTACAGTTCAGTCGAGTCACAGACTATGACAAAGTACTTAAAAATTAAGCTCTATTTGATCTGCTATGGAACATCTGCTAGGCTATATTAAGAAAAAGGCAAGATGCAAAAACTTAGGTGTAGTATGCCGCCGTTTGTGTGAACATGTGTGCGCACACACATTCCGGAAAAGAATGCACGAAGAACTGTCCAGAGCCGTTGCCTTTGGGTGGAGAAGACTAGGGGACTAGAAAGCTGCTTTATAGCTGTGAAAGGGAGACTTTCGACCCTAAATCCTTTTCACTACTTGATTTATTTTAAACTGTGCATGTGCCTTATGTATCTTGAGTTATATTTTACAAATAATAAATAAATACATTAGAGTCTGGCTCTAGCAGACACATCGTAACTACTGGTTACCTTCCTGCCCCTTTTCTGTCTTTGGATAATTTCACTCAAAGCCTCTGTCCTGGGTTTGGCCACAGCTACAGCTTACCAGGGCTTAGGAATTGAAAATGAATTTCATTGATCTGTCTGCCATTCTGAACATGAATAGCAGAGGGTTCCCCAAGATAGCCAGACTCAGGCCCAGGGATGGAGAGTCATCCTTCCCAGGGGCCTGATTGCTAAAAACACAAAGGCTTACACTTGGCTGGTGCTGAACATTTCCTGTAAATGTTTGACATCTTGAGCCCAGGCCTTTATGTCTGTACAGGGCCATTTAATTCTTGGCAGTCACTTATATCCACGGATACTGAGCTGCACCAATCACTGTGGACAACTCTCTGAAGAAAAGGAGGCTCAAACTTCCTGAAGAAAGAGAGGCTTCAACGCTGTTGCAGAAAATTTAGCCCCCTGGCCCCCTGAGTGAGGCATTAGGGAATGTCTTCTTCTAGTTCTGTGTCCTGGGACCAGCCCGGTGAGAGAACAGTCAGATGCAGAAAAGATTTTGCTCCTATGTCCTAGGACAAGCCTAGAACAGTCAAATGCAGAAAAGATTTTGCTCCTTGACTTTGCTCTGAAATTGGATTTTATTGCTCTCTAGGCAGAGCTTCTGCCTCTCAGGCCGACTCCCACCCAGTACTTCCAGCGGCATACTTCCCACCTCCGCCGGGAACGGTCTCTGACGAATGTGACTTACTCTTGCGGCAAATCCCCAGTCCCGGCGCTGGGGATACGGCACTACAGAGGACCGAGCAACACGCTCTGCTCTGGTGTTTATGTTCAAGGAGACACACAAATAATAAGCAACGTTTAAAAAGTAAGATGCACAGTACAGCACAAATGTTATGGAGTTCCATAAAGCAAGGATGTGAATACAAAGTGGAGAGGGAGACCTCACTCCAGGGTGAAGCTTGAGTGAAGAGCTGAACGAAGGCAAGGAGAGGGGCCCGTGCGGGTCTACTGGG
>PVKM010023447.1:0-21162 GCA_004027735.1 Carollia perspicillata | reverse complement strand
GACTGTATGGCTTGAAGACAGAAATATCTAGACGCCTTTTTTCTCCTCTTTTGTTGGAGAGGAGCAGGAAGTACTCTTAGGGCTTGAAATGTGTTCTTTGCCTCTGAAAAGTGGCAGAGTCAGGAGGAAGGATCACCATATTCTAGGACTTCAAAAGACCATCTGCCAGAGATGTTTCTCTTTCTAGTCTCTGGCTTTCAGGGCTGAAAGGTCTCCTCCTAAACTTCAAGATTTTTCTTTCTTTAAACAGAAGAAACTTCAAGTTTGTTTCTTGAAAGCATTATTGTCAACTCACTTTCTCCAGTGGTGCAGTATAATTATGATAACTTTGTGAAATGACAGAACAAACTTGGATTATTCGGTCAAATTTCGATTCATCGTAAAAACAAGAGAGATAAGTAAGTTAAGGTGTTATGCAACGTAACTAGCTTACTGTAGTGGGTTTTAATAATATAATGCACGACATCCAAATGTATTACTTTGTGTTTTCAAATGAAATATGTATTACCTGGGTTCAAGTCCTGGCTCTTCCTCTTATCAGTCTTATGGCCTTGAATCTGTCAGTCTCACTGGGTTCGATTTGGTTATCTTTAAAATGAAGGACTGAACTCTTCAGGAGAGCAAATGCATGCCAACTCCAATTGGTGGTATCTGTCAAGAATTCTGAGTTAAGTAGAATGATGCAGCCATATCCCAGTAGGAAATATACTATGATCCCTTAGTAAAGAAAGATATTTAGCATGGCCAGGCAGGATGACATCAAAAACCCTTTTCAACTGCAGTGTTCTGTGAGATTAAGTTTATTGATCACCAATTCACAATGGTTTGCAACCACTTTCCAACTGACATTTAAGGAAAAAAAACAGCAAAACCAAACACGTTGTTATTATATGAAAAATCAAGAAATTTACCTGGCTGGTGTAGCTCAGTGTATTGAGCACAGGCCTGCAAACCAAAGGATTGCCGTTCGATTCCCAGTCAGGGCACATGTCTGGGTTGCAGGCCAATTCCCAGCAGGGGACACACAAGAGGCAACCATACATTGATATTTCTCTCCCTCTGTCCTTCCCTTCCCCTCTAAAGATAAATAAATAAATAAATAAATAAATAAATAAATAAATAAATAAAATCTTTTAAAAAATCAAGAAATTTAACCCAATTTAGGAAAATGGTTTTGTTAAGTGGCTTTAGTTAGGAGAAGGGAAGATACCATGAAGAAACCCACTGTTTTTTTTATAGAAAAGGACCCATGTAGTAGTTTCTCGTCTGCCCTGTGAAGAAAAGTGGCCATATCTCTGAAGAATGAAATTTAAAAAGGTAGTTTAATGTCTTCTCAGTGATGAACTCTACAGTTGAAGCATGGGCTATTTGTGGCTAAAGTAAAAACAGTAACTGACCACCTACCCCACCCCCACTGCCCTTACCCCCCACCCAGTGAATGGCCTGCAGCACTTTGATGTTGAGTGAACTCATAGGTGAAGAGCAGACCATGAGGAAAGCTTCTGTTTCAAAGCCAAGGTTTTGAAAGCTGGACTGATAAAACACAAGGTAAATCTGAAGGGAAAAAGAGAACATTGGTTGTGTACCTGGCTGGATATTGATGTGTCTCAAAATGTTTTTCCACAGCAGTTATTTAATTTAGTGATTAAATTTCAGTTTGACTGTAGAAATAACACATTAAACAATAAATTAGGGAGGTGACCATAAATATATCAGCCTTGGAAAACCCTGAAATGGGTTCTCTTGGTGCAGAGATAGCAAATGGGATTCATCTCATAATCAATCCCAGTGAGTTGGTGGCAGCTTCTTGGAGTGTGTATCCAGATGCTCTGAGACTCCTAATGAGCTTTTCACTGTTAAAACTATGAAATGTAACACGAGCCTTATTTTTCCTGTCAGTACTTACAAGTTTTAATGATCGGGGATGATCATATAGTTAAATAAGTTAAACAGTTGTATTTTGGGTATAACTTTCTTTCTAAGTAATATTCCAATTCTTAACTTTTGCATGGGCCTGGTGACTCCTTTGTAAATAGGATTTTGGGGAATTGGGATGTCTCGATTGCTTAGGCACAAGCTTATTTTACATGCCATACCAGGTAAGTGGCTGTCCGGTATTATCTGTATATCTTAAACATATTTAAAAGTCTTCTTCATTATTCTTATCCAGAATTATTTCCCAGATAATACTTATTACTAAGACAGTACTCTGAACAGTCGGGTCATATCTGCTACATTATCTAAGGAATTTACACCCATAAAGCAGCCTTGTCACGCTCCCCAGTGATTAGCTTTCATCTTCGAACTCTGCACGAGAGAGGCAGATTGCAAAACTGAACTGCTTCTGAAAACAGACTTTAATTTCTTATTAATACATTACTTATTAATTATAATTTTATAATATTCTTAGGCTGGTTTAGCTATTGCTAAAGGTAATAGATCACTTAAGCAATAGATGTCTCTGTTTAAATTATGCATTATGTTTCCCACACATCAAACGTGTAAGAAATTTATTTTATACAACACATTGAAGTCATTCACTTTGATTTGACAGTTCATATTTATGGAAGAGATGGATTGAATTAAGACTTTCTAGGGTATGCTTATTTGTTTCCAGATGCACATGTGGAGTTCACACTGCCACCTCCTCAAGTAATGCCTGTATCCCAACTGTAGGAAGCTCATTTATTCAGAAGTATGCCGTGTCAGCTAAGAACGAGGGTATACGCCACAAGAGGGTCTTCGGGCTCCCGTTGGTCCCACCTGAGAGAGTGTGCGGTAAAGCAGCACCCATCTGTTCCTACTTGAACACGCAAGCCCACCTCCTTTGGTAGTCTGCTTTGTAAGCCTGCGGCAGGTTCATAGGGGCAAATTAGAAAGGCTAGCGAAGCTGATACAGGGAACATACTGATGGCAATCAGAGATGACAGCTGACAACTTGTCCTCAGATGAGAAAAGAGAAAATCTATAAAACAACACAGCCTTAAAAAGCATTAGCTAACTGGGACCCGCTAGCGCTAGTGTGATCGGTACATGACAAAGCCACCAGACGGTCCGTGAGGGTGTCGCCGTGTAACAGAACAGAGTGCAATAATTGACGTGCCCCGTGATGATCTTCTGCCATCGTGAAAAAGGATCGACGGCTGAGTACTTTGGAAAACTCGGTCCTCTGGCATGTGGCTTTCCTGGGGTTCCTGGTAACGAAGGTTTCACAGTATTTTCTTAAACCATAAAAATTAGTAATCGATGATATAAAGGGACCCTTTGAAATGACTGATTTGTTGATAACATATCTATGAGAGAAATATACATATAATAGGTCCCTAATAAAGGTCACTTGGACATGAATATGAAATTCTGACTTCTCAAAGATTTCAGAGGAAGGACGGCTTTAAGACTGAAATGTAACCTTACACTCAGGAACTAGTTTATCCTTACAGCCTTGTACTTGTTCTCGGTGATACAGAAAAAGGTAAGTGTTCTCTGGGCTGTTTTTTTAGAGAAGAGACTTTGTATGTGCTTGTGTGCCATTAAAAATGATCGTTGTAATCGTCGTATGTGCTGTAGATTCATTAGCAATGAACTACCATAATCCTTTCAAAATTTAATGTTTACTAAATACATCCAAATTTGTTTTTCTTTTTAAGTAATTGTAAATAGGCAGACCCTCACATTTTTGTGACAGTGTTGCTCCCATAGGGAGAGAATGTCAAGTGGACTAATAAAAGAAAACAGGATGCTGTTCAGCTGGGATGAGGTCCTACTTCATTGCTGTTGCCATCATCGTCGGCTCCTTGGTTCTTGGCTCTCTGCTGTAACATGATACATACTGTTGATACAGTCTGCAGCTTCTGTACCTTATGGCAAATATGCCACAGCCTTGTGAAAAGATTTTGCTAGCTTGGTAACAAGGGACGTTGGCACTACATTTAGAGAGTGTGAAATAATTACCCTGGCCATACCTGAATACCCTTTCATTCTTCTCAACTCAGATATGTAGTTTTTCCTTTGGAAAAATCTATTATTTATGACCATGGCTTCGGTTTTTAATCTTGGCAAGTCTGGCTACCCTTGCTGTTTGAAGATCATGGTTTTTGAGCCCCTGTAAGTTGAACTTTTGGTTTAATTGTTTTTCCCATTAATGGTGATGGATCTGCACAGATTTAGCCACACGGTGGTTTCCAGTTTCGTTTGTGTCCAGTGGCCTGTGTTTGCAGAGGTAGTGGATTTGCAGCTGGAGACTCTTGCAAAGCCCTGTGATACACAGGCTCCCGACCCTGTGGCCTCAGCTTGATTAGCATGGTGTTGTACACATGTGTATTTCAGAGATCATTAGATTTTGGTACTGTGGATTCTTCGAGTGTTTAAATTTGATTTTCGAGACTTGCCTTTAAGGAAAACAATGTGTATCAAGCCTACTGTTTATGAGTAGTACCTAGACGCAGGAGAGTCCGACGTGTCAATCACAGCCTTCGTGGGTGCTGGTGCAGATCTTGTCTGCGTTATTTATATAGCTCATGTTTAGAAGAAGAGCCTAATTCTCTGTGTCATTTGTTGTGTTCAAAAGGAAGTGAGATGTAACTACTGCCCAAATAGCACCCGTTGAAGAGCTGTTTGTTTTACAAGTTAACACACCGGAAAGGGTGTCAGGGAAAGATGGGGGTGCTCATAATTTAAACTGGGGCTACAGAGGGGAAGTGTTCCTTTCACAAACAAAACACAGTGCCTTACTCATTTTCCATTTTTGAATGATGAATGTGTCATGCATCTGTATCGTGTTTTTCTCCAAGTAGAGGGTGTCCTATATACTTAACGTGAAGCGGGCTTCACTGCGGAGTTGCCAGGGTAACTGACCGGCAAGCAGTTGCAGGTTGCAGAAAGGCAATAGAGCGCCCATGAATAAAGAAATGTACGTGTCCTCTTAAAAACCAGGAGGGCCCGGTGGACTGTGGTTTGGCTCTGCAGATCACAGCAATGTTTTTCATGAAAGCAGAAACCGATGTTCTTTACCAGTCCCTGGAGTGAGGTGTTCAGCAGGAGTAGGTGCCCTTTCATGGTTTTACTTCAGGACTCGCCAAGGGCTATATAGAGAATAAAATCATTTCAATATTTGTTTGTTTGTTTAATGTATTTTTGGAGAGGGAGAGGGAAAAAAATGTTGATTTTGTTATTCCTTTGTTTATGCAATCATTGGTTGACTCTTATATGTGCCCTGAGTAGGGATCGAACCCCCAACCTTGGTGTATCAGGACAACACTCTCACCAACTGAGCTACTTGGCAAGGGCTTCAGTACTATTTAATAAGGACAACATTTCTTTTTTGCTTATAAGCTAGCTCTTACCCCCTTACGGCAGCCAAAAACTAAGGGAAAGTGTTAGTAATTAATTCATAATGTAAATGGAGGAAGGTAACATAGAAACTGCTACACACATGTGAGAACTTATTACAAAATTGAAATTTAAATTGAATATTGTATATATTTAGTTCATAAACATGAGACCTGTGTTTACCTCTGCAGTGCTTTGTATTGGAATGAATTCATCCATTCAGTAGGCGTTGGTAAAGTCATTCAAATATGCCACCTACCTTTTAGGTGCTGAGAAAATGATGAAGGTAAGTACAATTCTGTGCTGAACTTCAAGGTGTTTTTAATCTCCAGAAGGAGTATATTAGCTAAGCTCTGAAGCGATTTCTTTAGCTTACTCAAAACATTCCTGTGCTCTGGGTGTAGGGCTGTGATCAAGACGTAAACTCTCTCTTACACGTAGCATGAAATAACTGCTCGGCAGCAGTTCATGGCTCTCCCTAATCTGACTCCTCTTCCCCGTGTTTCTCCCTGCCTTAAATATACTCCAAGGTCCAGCACCACTGGTTTCGCTTCCTTCCTTGAGAGAACCGCACAGTCGTATCACGCACACATATTTACCGCGGAAATCCCCGAATTCCCCATCTCTGCATTTCAGAATCTTGCTAGTACTTTAAAAACCATATTGAATTCTACTTCTTTAAAAAAGATTTTAATTGTTTCTTTTTAGAAAGAGGGAAAGGAAGGGAGAAAGAGAGGGAGAGCAACGTCGATGTGAGGGAGAAACGTCCATCAGTTGCCTCTTGTGTGTGCCCTAGCCGGGGACCGAACCCAAAACCCAGGCATGTACCCTGACCAGGAGTTGAACCGGTGACCTTTCCTTTGTGAGACATTGTCCAACAGTCAGGGCCACACCGGTCAAGGCTTGAATTCTACTTTTTATGCAAACCTTTTCTAGATTATTCTAGCCTCCCTTGCTCCTCACCATTTCTGCAGGTATTGTCAGAGCAGTTCATTCCTCTGGGACCTACCCAGTTAGGTGGGCTTGGTCTCCCACACCAGGTGGTGAACTCGAGGAAGGCTGGGCCTGGGTCTCCTCCGTCTCTGCGTTCTCCACAGCACTTTGCCTTCCGGGGGTGTTATGAAATTCAACTGGTGAAAAACCTCAAATTCTCATCCTCACGGTTTTTTCCATGATTCATACACCCACATTTTGGAGTGGGCCAATTTTCCCTGGTGAGTGAATTGTCGTTGGGTCAAAATGGGGTGCCCTAAATGCCATGGGGAGACTACTTGTGCACACTCATACAAAAGAAGTCGGGGAAGAACCAGTCTCTCTATGTACCCAGGTTAAACCTAACTTCCAGTTTCCTTCCCTCTATGATACAGCCTTTGAAGTTGTGTTTTAGTAGTAAAGCTATGTATACGTGAAGCTACAAGCCAAATATTTTTAGTTTAGTTTCACATTTTTGGCAGCTATCCACAGAACTTGCAGGAACAAGTTTTCAGAGATAAAGAAACATTTTGTGGGAGTTCCTATTTTTATGCTGAAAAATCGACTGTCAGTGATCTTGCTATCCAGGGCTTTTAGTTAGTCGCGAGCCTGAAGTGAGCAGCATTTGGGTTCTGAAGGTTAATTACTACATTTACAAATCCATCAGTGATTAAGAGAAATAACTGGCCTGATAGGGTTTATCTGTTTAAAAATTGCAGCCACTAGCCGGTCAGGACATAGAAAACCAAAAGAGATGGTAGAGGTGACAGCGGTAATGGCAGTAATACGTCGGCAGAGACGCTGGTATCAGAGAAACAACACTACTAGGTGGAAAACAAATCAAACCAATTTGGCCATTTCAGTGCACTGCCATCCTGTGTCTTAGTGACCAGCACATCATGAAATCTGTCCCACTTCACTTAAAGCAATTATTGGCACTGAGTTTTACCACATAATTGTTATTGCTTTAGGATGTAGAATTATACTGCATGAATTACGAAATGTCACAATTGGGTAAAATGGAATAACTCATTTCTAGGAGAGTTATGGGGAAGTAACACTCAGAAAAAGTGTCATTGCATTATTTTAAGTATAGATGAAAGTTGCTCTTACATATATTGAATATATACTCTCATGTGCTTTGTCTAGTGAAAACTTAATACAGTATAGATTCTGACCATTAAAAATTATTCTTTATATTTGCGTTGAAAAAAAAAAACAAAAAAAATCCTGTAGCAATTATGTAGTCGGTCAGTTCTTATGTGTTTTGTGGGCAATAATTCCAATAAAAAATTATCATTACTATAAAGATATTATTAATGTCTTAATTACTTAATAACAATTTAAAATATTAAAATGTACATAATTTTGCTGACACAGTACTTAAAAAGTATCTAAAAATGCCAAGTTTTAAGAGTTGTCTGATGCTTTGTCCTAAAATCACTTCTCTTTAAACAGACTTCTTAACAATGTCTTGCATGTTGCTTCGGTTTTCCCAGAAGTTCTCACATAGTGAGACCCTCCGTGACAGTGGAAGTGAATTGTCTGAAGCAGATCTCAGTCTTTGTCTTTTACCCTTCCTCTCCGTCTTCAGTGTACACCATCTTCTCGAAGGCGCACTCCGATCGGGATGTGTACCCTTCTGCTGGCGTCCTCTTTGTTCATGTTTTGGAAAGAGAGTCTTTTAAGGGAGAATTTCCACCTTACCCTAAACCTGGTATGTCCTGGGTGGGGAAAAAAGAGTGGTTAATTTACTAGTTTTTTCTTTTTGTTCAGCGTGCATAATCTACATGATATATGATAAAATCTTGTTAACATTATTTGAAAGGGTCTGTGTGCATGATAAATGGATTGTTCCAAGACATTTTCCATCTTAAGATTAGAAATTTAACTACAGAAGGAAAGAATTCATTTCGAATTTTAAAGAAAGCATATTTTTGGTTTCCCAGCCTTGAGTTTTGTGCTTCTGACAAATGATCTACCTATATTTACATAGACATAATTATAGTTGTGCAATTATGACTTTTCATATTGAAACTTGGAATCTTACATAGTACATTGATTTTTGGAAAACTGTACATATGTTATAGAAAAGAATGAAATGTAGTATTTAGAAAGAGTTCTCAAAACTTTTTATAATATGAAATAATTTTATATAACTTCATAATAATAATATAATAAAGATTATTTTTTCCCTTAAAGTAATACCAATTACAAAGTCTTATTTAATTTACTATTGGTTTAAATTATGTTCTGTTGGATTGTCACAAATGCTATGGAATTAATGAAGAGATAGACTAGCAAAAGAAAACATATTAAATTATTATAATTCTTCCTTAAACAAAAATGAGTTTTGTGAAAATTAAGCATTAAAATTATTATAAATATTATTTATCATATAATAAAAAGCATCCCCGAACACACTTGTGAAATGTAGTTAAACATGTTCTTCATAGCATTCTAGAATAAAAGCTAGTCTTTTCATCAATTATTTTTAAAATGTTTTCTTATGTGGCACTCATTCTGTGTTTGCAGAACTGTTTAGCTAAACCTTTTGAGCGGCCCTAATATATGAGAAGAAAACATGTGGTTAAGAGCATAATTGCTGGAGTCAGCCAAGATTAAATTCTAGTTTTACCACTTCCTTTAACCATAGAGATGTTAACATGGCCAGTTACATATTCCATCAATAAAATTAGGGCTAATGATAGTACTGCTTTTTTAGGTATATTTAATAGATCAGATAAAATAGTGTGTGTAGAGTCCAGGCACAACAACAGGGCCAGGCATGTGGTAATAAATGATGCTGCTATTATTGGTTTTCATTAATAAATGTTGTCATTTTTACAATTCTTTGGGAATTGTAACATCTTTCTCAATCTACCTTCTATTGTTTTATTATGATACTTTTATAATCTTGAGATGTTCCTTAAAATTAGTTTGATAATGTCCAGAGTTTCATGAAAGGAAAGCTTCTCAAGAGAATGAACATCAACACGATTACATTTTTCTAAAAGACAGTTGTCTGATTGCCAGAACTTTCTGACTCCTAGGTGACAGAAAAAAGGAAAAGAAAAGAAAATTTCCCCTGAAGTTGTATAAGTCTGTTTTCTTTGTTACATTAGATTTGGGACAAACTAAACAACCAAAAGGATTTTTTTCTTTACATGAGACCCAAATCTCAATTGCCAGATGGATTTTGGGGTTTTTTGTGTATGTGTGTGTTGTGTGTGTTTTAGTTTGCTACAAAGGGAAGAAAAAATTTTAGACAGAAATATTTTGATTAAAAACTAATGAAGCAACGTATGTGAAAATATCTGACATATCTTAATGCTGTGTTTCTCATCTAGGTGAGATTAGTAATGATCCCATAACATTTAACACAAATTTAATGGGTTACCCAGACCGACCCGGATGGCTTCGCTATATCCAAAGGACACCGTATAGTGATGGAGTCCTGTATGGGTCTCCAACAGCTGAAAACGTGGGGAAACCAACAATCATTGAGGTAATTGCTCAGAAAGAACAAAATTGTACTTTACTTTTTTGTAATTTGAGTTTCAAATGTTGAAATTAAAATTACACGGCAGTGGTTTTCAGTATTTTATGCATAGAAACACACTAAATAACATTTGGAAATGTCCCATTCCTTTCTGTTCTTTTACACGTTTTTTTTCTCTTAATTAAATGTGTTGGGGTGACATTGGTCACTAAGATCATACAGGTTTCAAGTGTACTCTTTATGATACATGATCTGTGTGTTGCGGTGTGTGCCCCCCACCCAAAGTCAGGTCATCTCCCGTCTCCATGTACTTTACCCTTTACTACCCCCCATCCCTCTTCCCTCTGGTGACAACCATGCTGTTTCTGTGCCTATGACTTTCAGTTTCATATCCCACATATGAGCGAAGTCATATGGTTCTTAGCTTTCTCTGTATGACTGACTTCTCTTGGCATAATATTCTCAACGTCCATGCATGTTGTTGCAAATGGTAGTATTTCATCTTTTCTTACGGCTGAGTAGCATTCCACAGTATATCTGAACCACATCTTCTTTACCCAGTCCTCTATTGAAGGACACTTTGGTTGTTTACATATCTTGGCCACTGTGAATAATGCGGCATTGAACATAGGATACATATACCCCTGTGAATAAATGTTTTCAAATTTTGGGGGCAGATACCCAGAAGAGGGATTGCTGGGTCATATGGTAATGCTATTCTAAGTCTTTTTTAAAAAAAATTCTCACCTGAGGGATGTGTTCGTTGAGTTTAGAGAGAGAAGAATGGAGAGAGAAGGAGAAAAATATTAATGTGAGAAAGAAACATGGATCAGTTGCCTCCCGTGTGTGCCCCATTGGGGGACCAAGCCCGCAACCTAGGGTACGTGCCCTGCCTGGGAATCAAACCCGCAGCCTTTTGGTGCACAAGACAGTGCTCCAACCAGCTGAGCCACCTGGCCAGGGCCTGTTCTTAATTTTTTGAGAAACTACCACACCATTTTCCATAGTGACTGTACCAGTTTACATTCCCACCAGCAGTGGGTGAGGGTCCCTTTTCTCCACAACCTCTCCAACACTTGTCCTTACCTGTCTTGTTGATAACAGCCACTCTAACAGGTGTGAGGTGGATCTCATTGTTGCTTTAATTTGCATTTCCAAGTTGCTAGTGAAGTTGAGCGTCTTTTCACATGTCTGTTGGTCATTTGTATGTCTTCTGGGAAGAAGTGTCTATTCAGGTCCTCTGTCCATTTTTTATTGGATTGTTTATTTGTTTGGTATTGAATTGTGTGAGTTCTTTACATAGTTTGGAACCCTTGTCAGATCTGCTGTTTGCAAAATATCTCCTACCATTTGGTTGGTTGCCTTTTTGTTTTGTTTGTTTTGTTGGCATTTTCTTTGGCTGTTCAGAAGCTTTTTAGTTTGATATAGTTGCATTCATTTATTTTTACCTTTATTTCCATTGTCTTTGGCATCAAATTCATAAAATCTTCCCTAAGACCAAGGTCCGTAAGTTTACTTTCTATGTTTTCTTCTATGTAATTTATTGTTTCAGATCTTTTATTTAGGTCTTTGATCATTTTTGATTAATTTTTGTACATGGGGACAAAGTCCAGTCTAGTTTCATGCTTTTTTTGCATGTGGTTTTTTGGTTTTCCTAGCACCATTTATTAAAGAGGCTTTCTTTTCTCCATTGTATGTTTTTGGCTCCTTTGTCAAAAATTATTTGCCTGCACACAAATGGTTTTTGAACTCTCGGTTCTGTTCCACTGGTCTGTGTCATTTATACATTTTGTTTGTTTGTTTCAGCTTTTATGTAAAAAAGGGCAGTCCAAATTAGTAGAAAAATTAGGACAGTTAAAAGAAATAGATTACTATAGGCTGAATTCTATTTAAGAAAATAAATGCAAACTTATTTGCTCCATATTTTCATTTCACGCTCATTGAAATACAGTCATAATGCAAACATTTTATGAGCCACTCCCATGTTCTCAGCATCACGATAGGTGCTGGTAGCAGAAGGATGAGTACCAGGTGCGTCTGGAAGCTAAAGCCCAGAAGCGGAAACCCACACTTAGCCAACACTGACAGAACTGTTACATTAAGAAGATGCTGCGTGATGCAGAGTTTTAAGAGGGTAAATAGGGATTCACTTCACAAAATAAAAGGAAGGCTATCTTAGTCAGAAGAAGAAGCACATCACAATATCGAGGGTACTGACGATCCCATCTGTCTCATAAGGAATGATGGTCCATATCTGCAGAGACAGTGCCACAGACCACTGGAGAAAAGGATATTTACTTATTGGTGGTACTCAGACAATTGGTGAGCCATGCGGCAATCGCAGATTAGATTCTTACTTCACAGGAAGTGGAAAACTCAAGTCTAGATCGAGGATTTAAATGTGCAAAGCCAAAGTTTAAGATATTACATGAAAATATAGAAGAACTTGAGTTCTACAAACCAAAGGGTTGCCAGTTTGATTCCCAGTCAGGGCACCTACCTGGATGGTGGGCCAGGTCCCCAGTACAGGGCACTAGAGAGGCAACCACACATTGATGTTTCTCTCCCTCTCTTGAGCCTTCCTTTCCCCCCTCTTTGAAAATAAGTAAATAAAATCTTAAAAATAAATAAAATAAAAAGAATATGTACTTTTAAGTACTGTTAAGGTTTGGAGTTACTCCAAAATTTTGATTTTTACTATTTTTGCAAATATTTCTGAGTGTAATCGGTTTCATTTAAAGCTCATAAGTGATGCTGTAAAACTCTTTGATATCCGTGTTTAAATGGGCAAGACCTTTCTTTCTAGTCTGAGTCCCTTTGCTCTGCTCTCCCGTCCCAGCGCCAGCCTCAGCTGCAGCCCCTGCCGGAAGGCCAGTGCTTGGACGCCAGGACCTACACAGTGCTTTTAGTTTTTTTTCTTTTTGAGGTACTGCAGACCTGTCTGAATGATTTCCTATCTGTTTTCAAGTTAATTATTCCTTGACTTTTTAAAGCGTTATCCTGTTTTTGGCCTTTGCTTTGTTTGTTGTTTGCAGTGGCTGTTTCTGAGTTGACTTTGATGTAAGTTCGTTGGCTCTGCAAATGTTTACTAATATTTGATCATACAGAGGGATTGATTTGTGTTTTGAGCATGTTCTGTAAACTTTATAGGCCATGAACCCTACCGCTTTATTCCTGTCATGAGATATGATTTCCAAAGGGTCATTTGTGACACTTTTTCTGACTGGTTGGTATGCACACGACACAGAGATGTGCTTGTTTTAAAGTGTACTTTCCAGTTTAATCCTTAAGCTCCAATGAAAAGTACAAAAATACATTGCTTTGGTTTTTCTGAAATCTTAGAATGGCACCTGTAAGTAATTCATTAATGGTTAGTCCATTTACTAATGGTGCATCTGCATTGCGATTAGCACTTAACGGTCCTCCGTGAAAAGGGCCTTCTGGTTTTAACTTGTTGTTTCAGCATGTTAAATAGACCCGACTAATTATTTATTTTCCCATAATGTTGCTAAAAGCTCTGAGTTCTTATTGTCCAGAGAAGGAATGTTTTGTAAGTATATAAACAAATCAGGAAAATGGAAAGAACAATAATTTGTTTTCATTTTATCCTCAATGAATTTCATTTTCCAAATAACATTTCACTTCTTTAATATGATTTTCATTTTCCGATAGATAACTGCCTACAATAGGCGTACCTTTGAGACTGCAAGGCATAATTTGATAATTAATATAATGTCAGCAGAAGGTAGGTATGAAGAAATATGTCTCTGATTGCTTCCTTATTTGTAAGAAGAATTTCATTATGCTTTATGTAACTATATGTAAAACATAGTTAAGGATTTTAAAGTACTGATATCTAATATAACTCATGAAATAGTAAAATGTAGTAAAGAAAATTAAGCAGTGCTTCATTTGTTATAAAATATTATGCATGGTGTTCTATGGTGCTGCAAAGCTCAGTCTAGGGAACCAAACCGGCCACTTATTTCTCCAAGGCTTAGTTTCGTCATCTGTAAAGTGAAGCTAAGAACAGACTTGCTCTCATAAGTTTAGGATATAGATTCCTTGGATCAGGCTTGAAATGTGCTTAACACTGGGCTCAGCAGAGTGCACAATCAGTAATTAATAGCGAATTTCATTAAAACTTATCATAGGTCATAGTTCAGTTGTATGTGATGATAGAGTGTTACTGATGAACAGAACTAAACTCTAGTTTGAGTCAGTCTCCCTCCTGATAGCTGATCACTCATCAGTCATTGCTGGCGTCCCCCTGCAATTGAGTTATGTAAGTTCAAATTGTAAGTGATTCCCAAGGATTTGGAAGGACACAGGAAGTATCCCAAGAGGTACAATCTCAAATATTCTGACCCTATTTTAGTATTTAATTGGGAAAATTAAACATCACTAAAAACTTTGTAGTTAAAGTGTATATGCCATGGGGTACTCTATACCACGTACCATTTACGAAGGTAACAGAAGAATGGACATAGCGTCCCCGCCCACCCCCCCATACACACCAAAAACAGTAAAACAGTAGGTGTCCTGGGTAGGGGGATTCTTACTTCCATTTATCAGTACAATTAAAAACAAATGAGCAAACACAGAAGAGTTTATCAGAACCTACTAATTTGACTTTCATGATAATTCAGTAAAGGCCAGGTTAAAAATGGGCTCTTACATTATATGAAAGAAAACAACTTCTGTATAATAGGTACTGCGGTCTGTAATTGGGGAGATTGCCAATTGCAGACAACTAATCTGTTAGTTTAAAATGTTAAATGACCTTCATGTGCGAAAAACAAGCCCAAATGCCAGTTCTGTAGACTTGGACGGAAGATCCCCTGTCCACTTTTTCCCTTCTCACAGATATGGGCTTCTGGATCAGAGAGACTATTTCTCGACTCCAATTGTATTGGGATGCTTGCATCCAGTCTAATCGGTCCCTAAAGAGTGGGAATACCCTGAAGGAGCAGAATAATTGCAAAGTTTCCTTTCTTCTAAGGACTGCAACAGTACAGTTACATAGTTACATTCCAATGGGCTTGGACCACTGACCTCACCACTGTGCTCTCAGAATGACTCAAAACCCTTTGTCAGATATGGGAGCCCCTAAGAACTGAAAGGTGGCCTGGTCTGTCATGTGAACCCCTTCTTAGGTCTCATCTCAGTCCTGTGGCTACAGAGTCCACGGGCATCCTAATAGGCGTTACTGATGTGGGGGCACCCTCATCCAAGCAGATACTAGCGGAAGAGTGCCAGACCACTATAGTACTGAAAGTTGGCTTTCAGGGCTATTTATCTAAAAATTGGGTTTTGAAAGCATGTTGATGAGAGAGTAAGAATAGATGGGATTTGGAAGCCTCCACTTTTACTTCAGGCAGAGCTGCTCTACCGCCTTTTGCAGAGGGTGCAGAGGGCCCCAAACTGCGAAAACCAGATTGCCAAGCGAACATGCATCTATCCTCGCTGGGGTAGATGGAATCTATGTGGCCTGTAGGATGCGCATCTTTGAGCACGACCTACACACATGCCGCTTTTCCCAGACCAGGTTGGGAAAAGAAATGGGTAGAAATCAGGATAATCATGCTCAGTCTGACTCCTTGCCCAGCTGCCTCCTGCTTGGAGAGGCCTAGTGGGAAATTAGTCCTGTAGACTCACACAGCCCTGGAGCTCACGGAGAGTACACAGAGTGATTCTCTAAATTGGGTTTAGTGCCTGAGAGGCCTGCCACCAGTCTGTTGGCCTACTGTTCCCTTGGCCTCTCTGATGTCCAAATATAGCAGGCATGGGGTTTCCCCAAAGTTAGAAAGCTCGGGTGACTCATCTCTGGGAGTCCTGGCAGCCACGCTTGGCTGGGGAGACAGCAGGCAGCTGCCCAGCCCAGTGCCTAGAGGGGCGTGGCTGCAGCCAGTCTTGTAAGGGAGCCACGAAGCCAAAGCCAAGTCACACAGACGAGGAAAAGCCAAAGCCGAGTTACCCAGAAAGGAGCGTTGATAAGAAGAAGCAAGGTTTGCACACTTGTTTAGAAAAGTGGGTGTAAAAACACTGAATGAAGTGAATAGAGGATAGACTTCTAACATACTCAAAACTGTATCTGGCATTATTTATAAATATTCTTTTATTGCCAAGAAACCGTTCTTCATGACATATTTCTGCACTACTATCTCTCGGTGTGGGGAAAAATGGAGTATGATTAAGCTACTGTTTATCTCTATGAAACAGGAAATGTATCTATAACATAAACTTATCTACATAAAAGAGAATAAATATGCCATATTTTAAAAGATTGCAGATGGCCTTTACATCAAATAAATCCAACAAAACCATAAGCAGGATAAATGGCAGTGTAAGAGATGAGTAATTGGGGCCTTGAGAAACTTAATCTTTAGGAAGAGACATCACATTCTAGAAAACTCTCCTGAAAATGGTACAGCCAGAATATCTACCCTGACTTCACCACTGGCATCAACATCCTTTAATATCAGAGAGCTTTGTAAGAAATGCAGTCACCAATATTTCAGTTATTTATGGTATAGTTTTTGTTTTCTATTAAGAGGAGAGTACTTCATAGATATGAGTTTTAATTAAATAAATCAATGGGTATACATAGCACAATTACTACTAGGAACTTTAAATCTGTGTACAGTCTAAAAACATTTTCTTTTCCTTTTAAGGGAAAAGTTCAGGTAATTAACCTAGTTATATTATTATAGTAATTGCTAAAGCTTAATGTATTTTATAAGTTCTTCCTCTGTGCTAGGAGCTCCACTGAGCACTTTATATCCAGTCTCCTTTAGCTGAGGTGAAAATCATATTAGTTCAGATGGTGGTAAATTTCTAGACCTCATTCAAGATCAGTTTCCCCTTCTGAAAGTATGGAGAACTATATAAGTACACGCTCACCCTCTTGTTGTGAGTATTAAATGTGATAATTCACCCCAATCCATTAGCTTAGGCTGCCTCATAGTAGGTAAAAAGCAGCCTTTATTATTATAGAAATATTATTCAGCTAGTCTTTATCTTAATAGAATAATTAGAATATAGGAGATGATGGTTTATGTTCAAGAATAACATTTGAGAAACTGATATAAATCATATTTATTTAGAGTTTCTTCTACTGAGAATTCACACTGGACATTCAGTTGGTTCAAAATATTAATTGCGAAATCTTTGGAGGGAAACATTGATGTGATGTTGGATAGGAAGAAAGCTAAATCTCTAACTGTATGAGATAGGGAATTTCATGAGAAATTTAATATGTAATTTCTCTAGAATATTTAATTATGGAGTGATCAAAAGAGTGACACTGCTACAACTTCAGAATTCTTATTGAAAATATAATCAGTGTTTAGTTTGGTAAAAAATAATGTTTTCCCATGCCCTGGAAAGATCAGTAAACAGTCACGGACCGTATAACATTCTGGACTGCAGATAGGACATGGTCCCATAAGATTACAATGGCGCCGAAAAATTCCTGTCACCTCGTGAGACTGTAACACTGTAGCCCAATGCTAAGCTCTTTTTTAAGTAAGTTGAGTGTAGCCTAAGTGCACAGTGTTTATAAACTCTACAGTCGTGAACAGTGATGTCCTAGGCCTTCACGCTCACTCACCAGCTGACTCACCCAGAGCAGCTTCCAGGCCTGCAAGCTCCATTCATGGTAAGTGGCCTATTCAGGTGTACCATTTTTATTTTTTATGCCATGTTTTTGAATGTTGTTTTTCAGTTACAGTTTACATTAATGATTATTTCATATTAGTTTCAGGCATATAGCATAACAGTTAGACAGTGTACTCTGTTTTTACCGTACCTTTTCTCTGTTCAGAGACACCAGTCCTTCCCATTGTGCAGTAACCACCTGCGGTGCCTAGTCTAGTGACATGCTGGTCCAATAAAAACAGCACTACTGAAGGCTGTAGTGAGCAAATGAGATGATGTACTTGAAAAGACCCGTTCATTTGAAAATGCTATAGGTACAAAATATTATTCCTGCCCATGCAGAATTCTAGAAGGGCTCCTTCTGCCTGGGTGAGGCAGGGGAAGAGGCTGGCAGGTCACTGGCGTGTTGGAAGTGGATTTGGCCTTTATTTAAACCAAATTCTGTAATTATTAATTGCCCTTCCATGCCCTTGGGTTTTACTGCATTGTAGATCCAATTCTTTGTCAAATGTATGTTGTGTTTTTAGATATGGCCCTTGTTATACAGAAAGCCTTTAAAGTCAGTATTAGCATCGTTTTCCAAAGCCAGGATGATGACAGAAATCAACAAACCTAGAATTGTTCTTTTGCTTCTCTTTCAAAAGACTACTTCATTAAGGATATCCATACCCTTTTTTTTTTAAACCAAAATTAGACTTCCCGTTACCATATCAAGCAGAATTCTTCATTAAAAATATGAATGTAGAAGAAATGCTGGCCAGCGAGGTTCTCGGAGACTTTCTTGGGGCCGTGAAAAATGTGTGGCAGCCGGAGCGCCTGAACGCCATCAACATCACGTCAGCCCTGGACAGGGGCGGCCGGGTTCCGCTCCCCATTAATGACATGAAGGAGGGGTAAGCAGACCTTTATCTCGTTGCCTTAAATATGAATTCTTAAATATGGTGATCTTATCAAACTTATTAGAGTGGAAGATGGCCTATTGCGTTTTGCTTTTTAATAAGAAATGGATATTGTAAAGATACGAACATACTAGCAATTTTTCGATATTGACAAAGAGGTTATATTAATGGTCCTTTATATCTGATGTTCCAGGTCCTGGGAAATCTAACTGTAGATCAGGATCAGCAATCATAAATTATAGTGCTAAGTCTTTGTACCTTCCCCAGAGAAACTGATTATTTAGGGCCCGGAATTTCAAAGGAAATTGATGCCCCACTTATCAGCTGTAGAAGGACATGCAGACTACTGTAACTTTATTCTAGGAAACTATTTCTTCGCCTTTAACATTCTTTCCACCATGTGTCTGTGACTGCTGGCTGAAGTGGATTTGAAACCCATTCCTGAAGCCTGGCCTTGTCACTCACAAGCTGGATGACACTGGGCGAAACGCTGTGCTTCTCTGTGCCTCGGCTTCCTCATTCACTCCAATGGGGATTTTACTCCCCCTTTAGTTTGTGCTGCTGATTAGGTAAAACAGTGTCTTGGAAAGAGCTTTGTCTGTTCTCAAGCCTTACCAGTGCAGAGTATGACTCATACCCTTGGAGAGGCTAAGAAACACTCCTGATGCCCCGGCAAAGTGAAAGGCTTGCATGTCAATGTCAGTCACACCTTGATCTTTAATTCCTAATCTGTAGGTTGAGGCAGATGTGCCCCCCTCCTTTTTATACCCAACTCTATGAGCGTGAGATGCGGAATGAGTTACATGGTGTTGTAGCGTATCCCTTTCCAGCTCCTCCTTTATCCGTGTTCCTGGTAACAGGTTTACTCAGTGATATCCGGAATCACCTGGAATGCCTGGATTAATACGAATTAAACTTGAGGGCAGCGGTTAAGGAGAACTTCGTTGGAAAGATCACAAATAGTCCTAGGGGGAGGACAAGGGAGCAGGCAGAAGGCAGGGTAAGGGGTAAGCAGTGAGCTGGGAAGTCCAGTTTACAAATTTCCGAACTAAATTGCACCTTTTGTGTTACAATGATGTATTCTGAAGTCAGCCACACACACAGAGAAGTGCTTTGAGTAAAATAGTTGCTTTATCTCTTGCTTGCGGGGCGGCTTTTTATAGGAAAACATAATTCTGGGGTTCAAATGGTTTACCTCAGAGTTACAACGTGATTCTCCGTAATCAAGGAAGCACTGTGGAAAGAGATTGGACAGAGGTGACCGCCCCAAAAACCTTCTCCAAATGGGGAGTCTTTCCAATATCTGTTAACGGAATGTGTTCTGTGACGGTTATTGAAACACTGAGCAAAGATGTTGGAGGCGGCATGAACACGGGGCATCGGTAGAGGTTTCCATGGTGCTGCTCCCTCCTGGGCTTACCCTGTGCTCATTGGTCATGCAGACCCCACACGCAGAGACCCATCTGGAAACGACTACACGAAGTTGAACTAAATAACTCTCTAAACCAGACTCGGACCTAAAACATGCTCCCCAGCTATGTCTAGCCTGCGACTTGCCAGTAAGCGCTTGAGTAAAAATATAGATAGGTTCCCGGCCTCCGATTCCCCCTAGAGATTCTGAGTCTTTGAGTCTAAGGCTGAGTCTGAGCATGTGACTCTAAATTAAGAACAGAATTTTTGCCCTTCAAGTACTTGTTAGAGAATTCAGTCATTAGCTGACTGGCCCCCAGCACCTGCCAGAGGGCGGCATGTGCTATCGGATGTTTGACAGGCGGTTCCAGGCATTTATTTGGACCCTGTTGTCTTAGATCCCGTCCCAACTTGAAATGCTTTCCATGAGTTTCAGTTTAACATGAAGCCATACTAACCTTTGCAAAGTATTCAAAAACTCTTTCAAAATAGCATTTCTATAAATTCTACCCAAAGCCAACTTTCTATTACTACAGTATCCCTATATAAGCGCTAATGAAATAAGACCCCCTCTTGAGGATAATTCTAGAACAAAAACTTGTCGCTGGGAATGATTTTGCATATTTTCCTTAGTTGTTGTGTAACTTCACGCTAACAATTTTTTTACCCCTTAATGCCTTAAATTTAGAAATAAATCCAATGCTTAACTCATCTCTCATGCCTTTCCTTCTTTTTAATGGTGTGTATCATCATTATTAATTCACATAATAAACTTTTTGCCCCTGTACTTTTTTTGAAAATAACATGGCCCACAAATCTCTTTTTAAAATGAAACATTGAAAAGATCAAGTGATAGGGTTGGAGATAGCGAAAACCATTGCATCCTTTTTTTTTTTTGTTTAAATTTTATTTAAAAATATACTCCTACACTTCAGAAGTATTAAGAACCTAAAAATGTGTTCTTCCTTATATTTAGTATAAGCCTCAGTCTCTGATCTTTAAAAAAATCTCTATGAAACAATTCCCTATTTCTTATGGCGGCCATAATCCATTGATTGCAAATTTTTCCATAATTGCTATATGTAGTGAAAGAAACAGTGAATGAGTAGAGAATCTCTCTCATAGCGGACCCTCAGAGTAAACATGCAGCCCTTCCACAGTCCAAAGCACCACTAAGTGGCAGTCATCAAGAACCCACTCAACAGTATCCTGTCCTTTCTTGATGTGTGTTTTTCACCTCGGCAGAACTCACGGACAGCTTTCAAACTTCTCCTAAATCTAACAGAAAACAGCTATAAAGGTTTATGTCAGAGTGAGTAAACTCCTGCAAAGGAAGGCCGAGCCTCCTGGAAAGATTCCCTTTCGTTTGCCAGACCCGTAACCCCAGGCAGG
>PVKM010023446.1:0-21158 GCA_004027735.1 Carollia perspicillata | reverse complement strand
CTGTGGGCCAGGTGCCTGGTTGGGGGCACTGGAAAGGCAACGAATCCAGCTTTTTCTCCCTCTTTCTTTGTCCTCCCTTCCCCGCTCTCTAAAATAAAACCTAAAAAAAAAAAGGCATCTGAAGCTCAAACCTCTACTCAATTTTCCTGCTCATGCATCCCCACCGACATCAACTTACAGGTGAATGAACGTACAGGAACAGGTTTTTGTTTCAGGTTTTCTGTGTAAACCATTAAGGTCTTGTATACCATTTTACACAAAGAATGGGGTAATACCCTCAATATGACATTTCCTGGCAACTGAGTTTTCAAGCTTGGGAAAAGATGCACAGACCACAGATGAATCTTCTAAACTGTATTTGGAACTGACAAAACATTTGGAACTGAAAGAAATCTTTCTAGAGACAAAACCCTGAGCACAGAGTATGTCTCCAACCACAAAGTTTAACATCAACTGTACAGACAAAATCAGCAACAAGGGATCTTTGGCACTAGCAGGGGTAACCCTTAGCTGCTAATACAGTACCCAAACTGTACTCCAGGTGTTTGATTGCTGAACTTTACATTTAAATCATCTTAAAAAGCTGGAAGTCCTAGCTAAGTTTTTTGGTATCAATATCCTAACACCACATGTAACACTTAGCACCTGAGGTAGAGACTTCTGTAAGAGATTTAAAGAAAACACAAGGAGAGTACAGTGAAGAGAAAGGTTTCCAATCTTGAAAGCATACGTCCAAATGTTTTCGTTGCTTTGGCAAGCCAACCCCGAAATGCAGAACCCTTACTTATTTGATTTCTGCAGAGATTCTGCACAGGAGTAGGACTTTCTTCTGTTTAAGTGCCTGGATTTTGGAATACTATGGATCGCGCAAAACCCAAACTGATCTGACATCATGATTCAAGAACACAACTGCATTAGCGACAACATATAAAATCTTTTAAATTCTCCACGATGTGTGGCCAGAATGAGTGACAAATATGTAATTCGACTTAATGATTCTAATATTTGATGGTAACTGTGAACTATTACACATTTATGATCTATAGGTGAGTTGTAATTTTGTTTCCAAACTCTGAACAGTATAGGTGCAGGGCTTTATTATTTTCGGGTGTTAAAGCTCTTCATGAGATTACATGATTTTATTTTTAAAAAGATTTTATTTATTTTTAGACAGAGGGGAAGGAAGAGAGAGGGTGAGAAACATCAGTGCATGGTCACCTCTGTGCACCCCACACTGGGGACCTGGCCAGCAACCCAGGCATATGCTCCGACTGGGAATCGAACAGGCGACCCTTTGATTTGCAGGCCGATGCTCAATCCACTGAGCCACACCAGCCAGGGCTACATGATTTTATAAAGACAAAATTAATCTAATACCGGGAACCCTTCTATTAAAATGAACAGCAACAGTTTATCTTTGACTTCAGGTAATTTTCTTCCGTCAGGAAAGACCTTCCCTTTAGAAAAAGGCATTTCTTGAATTAAGTTCAAGCATAACATACTGGCCTTTTACTGAATGCTGGCTAGCCAAAAAGTTATCTTGAACTTTGTTATTTTTAGAAGTGGACTGTCTCTTAAGTAAGCACAGAAAGCACAGAGACGGACACTCGTAAGCTTAAGGATAAAGCACAGGTATGGCGAAGAGGAAGAACATTTCATTCCATCCTTGGTATGAACTGCTCAGAGCAAGCAGGCTGTTCTGAGCCGTCGCTGACCCCCGTGACCACGGCACTGAAAGACGCCGCACTGCCATCAGGTCTTCCACCATCTTTTTCTTGAAGCTCCGAGCTCACCACAAATGACCAGCAATAGTTCGTCTGTTAATACCTTTTACCACAGGCTCGACCTCACTACTTCGTACCACTTCTGAGCGGTAAGTGGCTCCCGGGACTTGGAAAAGTAAACTGCCCAACTTCATGCCAAGAATGACAGGATTAAGGTACCTAATGATGGTTTTTTTTTCCTAAAAGACACATAGGAATCCTAATATTCAGAAACATTTTAGAAGGCAAAAATCATTTGTATCAAAATAATTCTATAGACAGAAATCATTCGTCAAGGAAAATCCCCAGAAAAGCTGACTTCAAATGAAGTAACACACTTGTGGTTTTACACGAAATAGCGAAACAGGCAAAACTAAGTCATCAAGCAAATTCCGAGCCACAAAATGTACATTTCACATTTCTTTAGGAGAAAATGTTATCTAATTCTCCTCTGAAATTTGAACTAAGAAAAATGTCTGTTCATTTTACAACTCTCTCTGGATAACAGATTTTAAGTTAGAGGAGCAAAGGGCACGCCACAGCCAAATAAATCCACCAGCACGCCAAGGTATACCAACATGATACCAGCACCCTAGTTCTGGTAGGTGAGGAGCTGAACACTCAGCCTCTGTTTAGAGGAGCAAACATCATGACAACATGTCTTACTTACACAGTTCACGGGAATATGATTTTGACAGGAAAAAACTGCTGGGAGGCTTTTTATACAACTGTCTGCTAGTTCCAGAATAAAAGCCGGAATATTTTTATAGATTCAATGTAGACCCAATCAAAGGCTTAAGCTGGACATTGACAAGGGCGTTTTCTTAACACAGGTTCACAGATGTCACTAGGGGAACTCTGGCAGACTCTTATGTCCCAAGGCTGAAGGAAATATACTAAGCAGTGAGAACTGCAAAATCCATGTCAAAATTAAAACTTTAGTGAGAGAATAAAAAGATTTTAAAATGGGTGCGCACTTGTGAAGTAGGACATCTTTCCACGTACTTTAAGAAGGGGACAGTTATCTGGACACAAAGGATAGCATCGCATCAGAACGAGCCAAGGTGAAACCCCGGGGCCACTGTGTGTAGAAACCAAGGGGATGCTTCTGGCGCCGAACGTCTGCCTGGAATTCCCGCCTGGCTCCTTCCGTCCCCATCACTCTCAAATCCCCGCCTTTCCACGGGCGGAGCCATGCGGTCCTCCTCCGAGCTCTGAAGACATGGCTGTGAGTGTATGTGAATTTTCTGCCTTTCAATTCAGAAATCTGCTTGAAGCCCTAGTGACATAAGAATTAACTGGCAGTTCTTTAGCTCAGCTAGGCTTACATGCTTAAAATCTCGCCTGTGTTCTTGGAATTCTTTCTTTATTCAACAACTGGTTTGAAGGAACAGCGCATGTCTATCAATTAATTATGCAGGACACACACAAGTTTCCCAGAATCTCCCCTGCAGTCTCGTCGGAGCTTATTTTTTGCTCAAGATGTTTAGAGATGCTGAGGAACTTCTCTAGGTCAAAATTTACAGATTTAAAAAAAGAAAGCAGCAGCAGCAAGATAAAGGTAAATGCATGGCTAGAAAAATAAGCTTACATTTTCCTGAGTTTCTTTTGTTTGAAGGTGGGAGTGAGAGAAATGCAATGGAGAACAAAGGAAAAAACGAACTCCACCAAGGTGCTGTTCTAGGATTCTCCTAAATAATGGACAGCTGGCGTTTTAAAATTAAGACACAAGAAAATAATATTTTTGGAACTTCAAAGGCCGAAGAGGCCTGAGAGAGTGCCTGTTGGAAAGGAGTGAGGCGCCCAGAAGCGCTCCCTGGCGGAGCAGCGGCCCCTCCCTCGGCCTCCGCTGGGCTCTCCCTCCGCAGCAGCGCAGACGGCGTGGACGACGTGGGGGCGCAGCTCTCCCACGGAACACAAGGTCAGAAGAGGCAGTGGAACCTCGCCAAGTGCGAGTGCTATTGAACAGTAATGTTTGTCACTGGCAAATACGTATGCTCACTAATGTATTTGTGGGGAATAAACACTGAAATTCTCTTTAGGTCTATTTATAGGAAAAAAATCCCTGATCAGACAGGTCTTCCAGGCAGAAACCGACACTGGCAGAAGTATGCAAATTAGAAAAATTCCACAGTAAATTACAAAAAAGAAGGAAGTTGAATTCAGGCCTTCTGCCATATGCAGCACAAGAAGCTCTGAGCATTCTTAGCTTGCAAGGAAATGTTTGTACTTCTACCGTTAACATATAGAGGAAATATCCATCACCAATTTCTTAAGAAACTAGAGAAGCAGGTTTTTTCTGGATAGAGATTTAAGGCAAATCAAACAGGTCCACAACTAAACAACCTATTAGGGCACATTTTCCAAGCGTGGTTTTGCTTTGTGATAGAGGAATCTTAGTAATTCTGAACAAGGTCTCCACATTGCTATAGCACTTAAACTATATACACACCATCAAAACATATACTGGCGATGCTTGATATTGAAAGGAAATCTGCAGTGAATAATTTGTCTCCTTTGAAAATACAAACAGGTTTTCAAAGACTAGATACAACTCTGGGCACATGAAGGTAGATTCACAGATTTCTCAAGGAAAGAAGGGAAGACCTCAAGCCCTTGCTATGGATTTACTTTCTAAGACTAAAAACTGAATTTCTCCTCCTTACATATTTGAAATCATCCCTGTAACACCAGAGGCACTTTTATTAGGTGTAGCATCTGTTAAAACTTGAAACCCAGAGTAGAATTTGTTGAACAAAGTAAGAACACTGGCCTAACAGGCATTACCTTGGGATTTTTCCCCCTTTAATATAAAAGTATAACTACAGTGGTCCAATGTACAAGTACAAAAAAAAGTTCTCATACTAAAAAAAAAAAAAAAAAATACCGTAATACTGTACATACAAAAACCGTTCAACAAGAATGATTTAAATATATCTGTTCTTTTCCGGATCTGGAAGACACAAAGGTAAAGTTCTGTATTATTAGCGGAACATGTCTGGAACATGTGCCCAGGAGCACCAGGCTTCCCTTCTTTTCCCCTGTCCCAGCCCTGCCTTCAGAGTCCCCTGAGCTCAGACCACAAGCCAACAGCATCCCTGAAGATAACCAGAGCCAAATGTTTACTCAATGGAAGTCATTATTCAGTGAGCCGTTGCTTACTATAAACTATGAAGAGCACAAGTTTTAAGCCCAGCCAAGATTAAATCCAGACGGAGGTCTTCCCATTCCCTGATTTGCTACTTGCACTGCTTTTGTTGGACCCGGCTTTAGACCCCACTTTGGCTTTTTTTTCCCGGGCAACATGGGGGTTGTTCTGGTGGCTGTAGGCCTGGATCGCTAGGTCCAGGCGTTCCTGAGCCATTCTGATCTCCCGCTGCAGAGTCTCCAGGTCGGCTGGGAGGTGCTCCTCGTGGCTGCCGTACTGCTGTTCCTGGGCGATGTTGGCTTTGTTTTGCTTGTAGGCGATCTTAGCGTTGGACAGTTCGGTGTACTGGATTTGATCCGGTTTGACAGCAATGTTATAGCCAGGGGGAGCAGACGGTGTATTCCAAGTGAAAGGGTAATTATACACCCCCGGGTCTTCCAGCTCCCTCCTTTTACTGTTTAGTGAGTCTCGAATTGTCCCGAACCCTAAATGAAGCATCTCCCAAATGTTCAGCAGCAGGCAAAGGCCTGTGACCCCATACATTATCAGGAGGAAGATGGTCTTTTCGGTGGGTCTGGAAATAAAGCAGTCTATCTTATGAGGGCAAGGAATCCTACTGCACACGTACGATGGGTGGACCTGGAAGCCATAGAGAAAGTACTGCCCTACCAGAAAGCCCACCTCGAACACGGTCCTCGCCAGCAACTGCAGCACATAGATTTTCATGAGGCCGTCCTCCCGAATCCGCCGTCGGCCATCGTGCTTGGGTTTAGGCTGGTTCTGCTCTTTATTCTCTTTTTCACTTTCTAATTCCATTTCTGGGTACATCATGGGGTCCTCTTCATGGTCCTCTTCTGTCTCTTCCAGAGCCCGGTGCTGCTTCCAACGCATTGCGTAGGGCTTGCTCCGGGCCGCCTTCTTGTCTGCCTCGCCATGCTCCATCTTGGCGATCTTATGGATGGCGTAGCCCAGGTACATCACCGAGGGGGTTGCCACCAGGATGATCTGGAACACCCAGAAGCGCACATGGGAGAGAGGTGCGAAGGCATCATAGCAGACGTTCTCGCAGCCTGGCTGCTCCGTGTTGCACACAAACTTGCTTTGCTCGTCGTAGTAGATGGACTCGCCCCCCACGGCGGTGAGGACGATCCGGAAGACGATCAGCACAGTGAGCCAGATCTTCCCCACAAACGTCGAGTGGTTGTGGATCTCCTCTAGCAGGCGAGTCAGGAAGCTCCAACTCATGGTGACTGAACTGGCGTGTCCTGATGAAAATGGAAAAATACCAAAGGAAACATCAACAAATATTAAGATTTTAACGATTTTTTTACTGATATCTCTAGGAACTATTTTTCTGCACATTTGAAATCTAACTTCAAGGCTCATCATACTAGAATGATTGTTAAAATAAATAGCATCTCACTCTACTCCCCTTGGGTAGCACAATTCACCTTAGTGAATTTGGTGGCACTTGTCTGGGCCGCCAAATTAGAAAGTCGAGTTGGCTTTGATGTCTTCCCTAGTTTAAAAGGTAAAATTGTAGCTATCCCTTTAGATATATTTTTCAGACACAGTATACTGGATTCTTTACACAAATATTTCATAATGCCTTCAAAACTTTGTGAGATACAGATAAAAAATAAGAAGATATTTGGTCCAGCCCCAGCTGGTGTGGCTCAGTGGACTGAGTGCTTGCCTGCTAACCAAAGGGTCACCAGTTTGATTCCCAGACAGGGCACATGCCTGGGTTGCAGGCCAGGTCCCCCGTGTGGGGTGCATGAAAGGCAACCACACATTGATACTTCTTTTCCCTCTTTCTCTTCCTCCCGCTCTAAAAATAAATAAATAAAATCTTTTTTTAAAAAAGAAAAAGGTAGTCCGATCATAATAAGACTACTACGTAATGGAGACATTTAGACTAGACTCCACTGTGAAGAAATACCTTATTAGGAAACTTAAATTTTGGACTTGGGACAAAGCATTAAAAATAATTAAAAAGGCCCTGACTGGTGTGGTTCAGTGGACTGGGGCGTTGCTCCCGCAAACCAAAAGGTTGCCCGTTCGATTGCCAGTCTGGAAACATGCCTGGGTCTCAGGCCAGGTCTTCAATTCGGAGTGTGCGAGAGGCAACCACACATTGATGTTTCTTCCCTCCCACCCCCAAAAACAGATAAATAAAATATTTAAAAATAATAAAAAAGGCCCTGGCCAAGTGGCTCAGTTGGCTGGAGCACTGTCCCATATACCAAAATGTCACAGGTTCAATCCCCAGACAGGACATGTACAGGAGGCAACTGATCGATGTTTCTCTCACATCAATGTTTCTCTCTCTAAAAATCAATAAAAACAGCCCTGGCTGGTGTAGCTCAGTGGATTGAGCGCAGGCCTGCAAACCAAAGGATCGCGGTTCTATTCCCAGTCAGGACACATGCCTGGGTTGCAGGCTAGTTCCAAGCAGGGGACGCACAAGAGGCAAACGTACATTGATATTTCTCTCCCTCTCTCCTTCCCTTCCCCTCTAAAGATAAATAAAGAAAAATCTTTAAAAAAATCAATAAAAACATATCCTCAAGTGTGGGAGGGTGGGGAGCGCCCCGGTCAGGTACCTCAGTTGGTTAGAGCATTATCCCAATACCCAGAGGCTGAAGGTTTGATCCCCGGTCAGGGCACATACAAGAATCAATCAATAAATACACAAATAAGTGGAACAACAAACTGATGTTTGTCTCTTCCCCCCTAAAAATATTCAATTAAAAAGATTCTGTATTATGTTTATAATGAATGTTAAAAAAATATCTGCAAATTGAACTATGAGGACCTAAATCCAATCAATAGACAAATCCATTTAAAACAGCATTTTGAAGGATAGTTTTATTCTGAGATTCTCAGAACTATGTCCAGAATCCTGGTTAAAAACCATCTAAATAAGGTAGTATTTACAAAATCCCTAATGTTACCCGTGACATTAAGTACACCTAGCTTTTCTCCTCCTCTCTCCCAATTTGCTTCTGCAGATTGGAGGTGATTATCAGCACCATCAAAGAAGTTTAAACACACTTTACCTGTTGTCCAGAACTTCTGCTATCCAAAATTTTCTTACAGAAATGATGTCTTGCTTACAACTTTTCCAGATTCCCTCTGGAAAGGGGAAAAAAAAAGAGAGCATAAGCTTCCTCCCACAGAAAACAGTGGATCGCTGACATGCCATTTTAGGAGGAAACAAAGTTTTCTGTGTACCACAGAGATCAATCAGCATGAGACAGACAGAAACAGGCTCGGGCTTGAATATCACTGTCCGTCCGTCCCCCCGGGAGACGGACACATGTGGTGGGAGGAACTTCACAGCAGAGACCCAAAGCGTCTAAAGACGCTGTAGTCTCAGACAACAGGACAGGAAGATGAGTCACTCGTGAACATCGAAGCAGATGAACTCATGCATCTATAGGAAAAAGCCAAAGCAGAAAAATCTCAACAAATTTAAACTGGGTCACTGAAGGCCTTGTGAAAATGCTCACCCCGTGTACTCTGTCCCCGCTCTGTCCCTGGAGCAGCCAATACTTCTCACTGGGGAGGGAGCAGCCAACGAGGAGCAAGCTGCTGAGTCAAAACACCCAACAGCTGGTTCTCAGTCACTGGGACACCCATGTCCCACAGGAGGCAGGAGGTGATTTACATGTTCAACTGCTCACAGAAAGGAAACAGCTGCATCTGTACTGCAGTTTTAAAAAAGTAATAATCCAGTCCTGGCTGGTGTGGCTCAGTGGATTGAGTGCCAGCCTGCAAACCAAAGGGTCACCGGTTCAATTGCCAGTCAGAGCGCAGACCTGGGCTGTGGGCCAGGCCTCCAGTAGGGGATGCTCAAGAGGCAACTATACATTGTTTCTCCTCCTTCTCCTCTTCTCTCCCTCCCCCTCTAAAACTAAATAAATAAAATCTTTAAAAAAAATCCAAGACGAATTATTGCTCGTTATCAAGTTCTGCCAACTTTGTAAAGCTATGGCCAAGATTCATCCATTCGATGCTGACTTTGTTCATTTATTCATTTAATGAATAAAATTTAAACACTTTCTAAGTGTTATATGCTCATAGTAATGTAAAAATACTTTGAGAGGGTAAGAGGAAGGAAAAAAACCCCAAAACAACGTTCAAAAGGCCAATGAAAAACAGAGGAAAAGAAACGCAGCATCTACAACACATGCAGACGTTCGTCAAGACTCGCGATCAGAACCTGACCACACAGATTTCTTCACGGGACTGCAACCGCCCCCACCGGCAGCCCCGCTGTCCAGCTGAGCTCACCACTCCCCTCTCACTGACTACACACATGCGATAAAACCACAAAACAAGAAGTACGTAACACGCAGCCATTAGACGGTGACCGTAAATCAGGCTTCCATTACACAACTCCATCATTACTCTCACACACCTGAGTTCGATTCAGCTTTGCCCCACACACCACATCCAAAGCACCTCCCCGAGCCTACAATCTATTTGCTCCAGAATGCCACAAAAGTGCAACTGTCACCTGCTCAGAAAAGTCATCACTATACCTCCACCCATATATCTTTTAAAATAATTACTGCTATGCAAGAATTTCTCAAGGGTTCAGCATCTCATACAATGATCTTAACATTTTTGTGGGGAGGAGAAACTGGCAACAAGCCCTTCAAGGCTTATGTATGTTATAAAGCAGCCATTTAAACACACCCAAAAGCACACACCACATACTGGTTATGCTGCAGGCCTGGAAAATGCTAACCCCTAGAGCCTGATTTTCCGCGGGCACCCCACATCCGTATCTGGAGCACAAATGACCTGTTTAGGAGCTCAGCGCCAGCATAAAATGGGGGGCGGGCAATTTTCTTTCTAAGGCAACCATGGACTTCCCACGCTCAGCGGCATGGTCACTGCTGCTGCTCTCTCTTGAGCAGTCAGTAGGCTTTTCTTTCGCACTCTTCTTTTTCCTCTCCTTGCAAACATTAAGAGAATGGTTTACGTAGCACAGAGTGCATTACTCCAACAGGATGGTGGGGAGGGGGGCGGTGAAAAGGGTGCGAGTGAGGGGGGGAATTGAGTGAGTAGAAGGGTGGGTTCTGGAGTTAACATTTCTAAGCAGAACCTGTCACTGCCAAGTGTGGTCTCATTGTGTTCTTGCTCCACTAAAGCACCAAACCTTTTTTTTTGGCACTCTGCTATCAGAAGCCTATGATTCAGGACATAGTTTTCTCTGGCTTCCAAACAAAATTGGTAATAGAGCAGGGAGAGAAGAGTGTGCGATTAACCTGTAAATGGCTCTCATGAAAAAAACAGAAACCAGTTCCATACTCCATCTATGAACAGAAAATGACGTGGGAACATGTGACAGGTGCTGGCCAGAGATGGGGGAATGAATGCCAAAGACCCCACTACTTGGGAAAGCCCCAATAGATTTATGTGTACTTTTATACTTAAAATCTTCTTGAATATATCCTTTAAGCTTTGACTGAATTTACCTACAAATTCTAGTCAAATGATATTATTACGTCCAAGAAATATAAATCTGCACGGTTCTTGCACTGTACTGTCATCTGACTTTCTAAGAAGGTCCTAGCAATTGACAATGCCTGGCAACATGAGATTACAATCTCACTTCAAACTCATCAGCAATCTGATATACTACTGGTGTTTCAAAATTATGTCAATTTGTATGTTTTTTAAAAAGAAGTATTGGTATTTATTTTTTAGAGAGAGGGGAGGGGAGGGAGAGAGAGGAACACGGGTCCACTGCCCCTCACGCGCCCCCAGCCAGGCACCTGGCCCACAGCGCAGGCCCGTGCCCAATCCACTAAGCCACACCAGCCGGGGTTCAATTTGTTATGTTTTTAATACAAGAGAATACACACTCTCCATATTCCCACCTCACTGTGGGCTAGGTTCTATCCTTTTGCTCATTTATCTACAAAATGTAGTCTTAATATAATACAGACATTAACCATTTGACTTTTAATATAAACACCTCGTTTTATTGTCTTCCTTCAGATTTTATTGTTTTTATTTATATAGTCATGTCAATTTCTTGAATAAGTTTAAATGGGGGACAGTTACTCTTTCAAGAATGGCTTAAAAAACTCTATCATAAATATATTTTTTAAACTAAATTTTCAATTACAGTTTACATTCAATATTATATTAGTTTCAGGTGGACAGTACACTTGTTAGACAATTATATAATTTATAAAGTGATCTCCCCAATAATTCAAGTAGGATGGCTTTTTAAGTAAGGAATACTGCAATTCATTGTAGCCCAGAATCCAAATGGAGACTCTCTCTCTCACACTCTCTCTCACGCGTGTGTACACACGCACACGCACACACACGCACACGCATACACACACACACTATTGGAGAAGAATCATATTTCCTTAAATAACACTTTTTTAAAGATTTTATTTATTTATCTTTAGAGGGGAAGGGAAGGAGAGAGGGAGAGAGATATTAATATATGGTTGCTTCTCATGCATCCCCTGCTGGGACCTGGCCTGCAACCTAGGCATGTGCCCTGACTGGGAATCAAACCGCGATCGTTTGGTTCGCAGGCCCGTGCTCAATCCACTGAGCTACACCAGCCAGGGCCTTAAATAACATTTATGGGACAGAAATCAAATGCATTACTTTTAGTCTAGTTTCCAAATAACTAAATTCACAAATCTTCCTTGTCTTGCACTAGAAAACAAAATTAAAAGTTAGCTGGCAGTGGGGAGGGGGTTTGGGGGAGAGTAGAGGGATTGAGCAAAAAAGGAACAGCTCACAGACACGGACGACAGTGTGCAGACTGCTGAGGGGAGGGAGAGTGGAGGAGCTGGGGGGAGGAGAGATAAGTGGGGATGGGTGGAGACCTGACTTGGGGTGGTGATAAGTGGGGATGGGGTGGTGAGATACAGTGCACAGATGAGGTGTTGCAGAACTGTGTGCCTGAAACCTGTATTATTTTTCTAAAGATTTTATTTATTTTTAGGGAGATGGGAAGGGAGGGAGAAAAACTGGTGTGTGAGAGATACATTGACAGGTTGCTTCTCACATGTCCCCAACCAGGGACCTGGACCGCAACCCAGGAATGTGCCCTGACTCAGAATCAAACCAGCGACCCTTTGGTTTGCAGGCCGGCACTCAATCCTCTGAGCCACACCAGCCAGGGCTGAAATCTCTGTAATTTTGTTAGCCAGTGTTACATTCAACAAAAGTGGTGGGGAGCAGGATTAGCTGGCATCAATATGGTAATAAATTATGAATTCCCTTCCACATTCTTTATATCTAAAAAGTGTTCCATCAGTTACGCCCTAACAGGACCAAGTCAAAGTCCCCGCATTTTTCTGTAAAACAGAACTCACGGGATTTTGAAGATTATGTGTGAATTATTTGGATTATCTCAGGAGGTAGATTATATATAATTAGATCCATTTTTAAATTAAAGAAATGAGGTCCAGAAAGCTTATAAAATTTGCCTAAGTTTATCCCGTTATTAAGTGATTAAGCCAGAATTCGAAATCAGCCAGTCTGCCTCCAGAATCTGAGCTCTTAATCACTAGTAAGAAATTACATTACAGATGGAACTATATATAGGTTCCATATGAACACAGAAGAGGGACCTTATGCCTTTTTTTTGGATAAAAACTAAATAATAAAATAAGCTTGCAAAGATCAAAGGGAGAAATTTCAGAGTTTAAGATATTATCATGTAAAATTAGAATTGTAAAAAAAAAAAACAACCCAAAACCAAATATTGTAGAACTCCAAGGTTTCCTGGTAGTCAGGAGGTAAGAATAAAAGTAGAAAAATGGCATCTTGAAACAAAAATGAGCTACTGAAGAAAAAGCGCTTATTTAGCACTGAGAACAGGGACTAGAGAACTTTGTGAATGCAGCTCGGGGGACACCGAGGCCGAGACGTCAGGACGCGTTAGCCGGGCGGTACGGACGGGTGCACAGGAAGCGCCCAGAGCTCTGCCCGCGCTCCAGGCAGACCCCACCACTCCCCTCTCTGCCAGTGCTGCGGCCGCCTGGTCTCTCAGACAGAGGGAAGCTAAAGGAAGTCATCCTCAGCAAGCCAGTACCACAAGAAATGCTGAAAGAAGTATTTCAGGCAAAAGAAAAGTGACATCAGATGGCAATTTTAATCTATACGAATGAATAAAAAACAAGTAACTATAAAAGACATCTGATACATTCTTATTTAAACATATTTTTTGAAAGATAACTGGCCGTTTAAAGGAAAAAAGACAACCATTTGTGGGGTTTAGAGCACATTTTTAATGTGTACTTCTTCGAGGTGGAGGTAAAAGCATGAAAAAGGCACCACAGAGGCTGAGGGTGGGAAATGGAAATATGCGCGGTACCGTCAGCACACCGCACAGGAGTGGTCTGCACTCTCCCGGACTGGTAAGATGGATACGGTAAGCCCTAAGTCAGCCACTACAATAACAAAGCAATGGCACAGCCATGACACTGACAAAGAGGGAACATGGAACCATAAAAACAGACAAGGCGAAGAGAAAGCAAACAGGAAGATGGCGGACTTAAACCCAACCACATCAACAGCCACATTACATGTAAATGATCTGAACACTCCAATTAAGAGGCAGATATTGTCAGATGTGATTGAATAAACAAGATCCAACTATTATATTCAGTCTATCAGAAATCAATTTGATTGTAAATATAGAGCCAGAAAGAGATTAAAAGCAATAAATGAGGAAAGATGTAACATGCTAACAATAGTCAAAAGCAAGCTGGAATAATTGTGTATTATTATCAGACAGTACTGATTTCAGAGCAATGAAATAAAGAAGGTCCTTTTATTATGATAACTCTTCAAGAGGACATAAAATTCCTAAATGTTTATATACATATTAATAGAGCTTCCAAAGAGATTAAGCAAAAACTGATTGAACTAAGAGAACAGACAAACCCACAATTAACCCTTGAAGATTTCAATACCCCTCACTCAGTAATGCATAGAATAGAGAAAAAACAGTAAGCATATAAAAGACAATCTTACCAACTTCTTTAAGTAATCTGACCTTTAGAGTGCACTGCACCCAAGAGTAGAACTCACAATTTTTTCAAGGATACAGAGAACATTTACTGGGCTAGACCATATTCTGGGCCAAGTCTTTTACATTAAAATGATTCAAATCATACAAAATATGTGCTTTGATTACAATGGGATTGAATTTAAAAATCATAAAACTTAGCTATCTTCCCTTAGGCTTTCTTATCACTGAAAAAAATCTCCATATGGATCTCCTTCCGGATGGTGTTCCCAAGAGAACTCATCTTCTTCTCTTCTTCCATGCCACCCCTGAAACCTGCCTCCTACTAATTAACATTATCAATGAACAGCACTGGCTTTTTAAAGAAAGTAATCCTTACTTTCCCTATGAACAGACAAAAAAAATGGGCACTATACTGGGTGCTCATTTACTCTAATCCTCACAAAAGTTTATCTTTTAAATGAGAAACGGGCTCAGAAAAGTTAAGTAACTTGGTCCAAGTCAGAGCTCCTGGCACAGGCTGGTCCAACAGGTTAAACTCCAGTGTCTTCTGTGTTTGCTCTGCTACATTCCCTTAACTCAAACACCCACAAACCACCACCTGTATGCATTACCGCTTCAGGATGCGCTCACACACGTCATGCGCATCTGAATCTGGGCATGTCATGTCCGAAGAACTGAAAACTACCTAAGTGACTAATCATCGACAAGGAGTGGACAGTCAACCATGAGACATCCTCCTCCTAATGGAAAAGTACACGTACCATACCAACATGCCTTCATACCAAAACTACCACGCCACTGGAAACTTCTACACTGCCAAATTCAACAGTCAATTCTCCTAGTTAACCTTTTAAACCATATTTAATACAACTAATTACTCCTTCCTCCTTGAAACACTTCTTTTTTTCACTTGGCCTCCCTGATACTATACTCTCTGTTGGCTACTATTGATCAGTTTCTATTTCAGTCTCATTCATCCTTTCTGAACTTAGAAATACACACACTGACTTCTGTCTTATCTTACCAGCCTGTCCTTTTCAGTGTTCTTTGAGGGTTCCTCCACCAGAACACCAGCTGTAAAAGATATCCCATTTACTCCAACATTTCCCTTGAACTTCAGACCTAAAGTTCAACTGCTACTCTTTACCTTCTCTTCGATGTTTGTTAGGCATCTGAAATTTAGCACACCCCAAAGCAACCCTACTGGATCTTCAGGAGGCCCAATCTCAGTAAGTGGTTCCACCACTTAATGCAGTATCTCAGAACAGCCCTTTAAGTCAGACTCACTCCTTAGCCAAACTATCAGCAACTCCTGTTCGCTCTATGTTCCAAATACACACACAGTCCAACCACTTCTTAGCACCTCCACGGCTACCATTCTAATCCAAGCCACCTTCCCCTCTAACCAAGATCAATGGAGAAGCAGTAATCGAACCAGTCCCCTAGGTGTTGTCTCATCCTTCTCAAATCTATTATTCTCCAACAAGCAACCAGTGTAAAGCTTTTAAAAAGTTAAGTCAGATCATGTCCCTCTTCTGCTCAAAACTTTCTGGGAACAAAACCTGAAATCTTTCTTCTCACAGTCTATCTACAATGCCCTTTATCATGCAGCCGCCAGCGGCTTTCTGGTCTCATTTCCTTCCATGTTCCCTCTTGCTCCCTCTTCTTCCCTTCATACCACACATGCTATGCTTTTGCCTCAAGACATTTTCACTGCTTTGAATACTTTTCTTTTCCTCCATGTACTGGCAGGACTCTCTCCTCCATTCAAGTCTTTGCTCAAAAGTCACTTTCTTATTGAGATTTTTACCCAGCTCTCTTCCCTCTAAATTAACATATGTCATTATCTAGGCCCTCAGCTTAACATTTCTTTATAGCACACTTAAACTGCACAATATAATTTTTATTTTATAATTTTCTTTATAGAATGTAAGATCTTTGAGGACACAGTTTTGTTTTTGTATCCCCAGTATCTAAAACCACAGCCTGGCCAATGGTGGTAGGTTCTCAACAAGTTATTTGTTCAATAAATTCAGAAATTTAGAAAAAATGTTCATGACCTATTAACTAATATAGGACACAAAGCAGAATTATCCTAATTTTGTGAAAATAAAAACTTATGCATTTAAGAACCCTAGCAGAAAAACAAAAAGTTAAAAAAAAAAACCCTTAAAGGCTGTAAACCAATACTGACTCTGCTTTCTCTCTTCTTCAGCTCATCCCCTGCATCTCCTGCAAACAGACTTCTCTCCCTGAATGATCCGTGTTACTCCTTTCCTCTAGTGGAGAAAGCAAGAAGCAAGCCACTAGTAGGAGGTGAATCCTCAAAGCAGTGGGGCAAAAATGGACTTTTTAATGAAGTGTTTTTGAGCAATAGGATAACTAGCTGGAAAAAAGATAAAAGGGGAGCCCTGGCCAGTGTGGCTCAGTTGGTTAAAGCACTGTCCCATAAAACAAAGGTCACAGGTTCAATTCCTGGTCAGGGCACATGCCTAGGTTGCGAGTTTGGTCCCTGTCTGGGGAACACATGAGAGAAGCAACCAATCAATGTTTCTACCTCACATCACTGCCTCTTTCTCTGCCTCTCTCTCTCTCTCTCTCTCACTCTCCCCCCCCAAAATCAATAAACATATCCTTGGGTGAAGATTAAAAAAAGATAAAAGGAGAATTCATATCTCACATTAGATATCTGGATAATCCCCATACAGATAAACTATTTAAACATAGAAACCGAAGCCATAAAATTATCAGAATAAAACACAGCTGACATCTGATACAACTCTGGAAATGGGAGGAAAAAAGTAAATCTGAGTGCAAAAAAACAGTGTCTCTGCGGTTAAAAAAAAATACATCATAAGCAATATTGAATAATAATGGATTGGATTGGAGGGAAAGTTTCTGATAATTATTTTATAGGCAAAGAACTAATCTCCCAAATAGAGAGAGTAAAAGAACAAAAACAAAAACAAAAAACTAGCCGTGGCTGGTGTGGTTCAGTGGATTGAGTGCCAGCCTGTGAACTGAAAGGTTGCTGGTTCGATTCCCAGATGTGGCGTGTGCCTGGGTTGTGGACCAGGTCCCCGAATGGGGCCGTGCAAGAGGCAACCGACTGATGTATCTCTTACACATCAATGTTTCTCCACTCCCTACTCCTGTCTTTCTAAAAATAAATAAGTAAAATCTTCAGACAAAAAAAAGTTCTAGAATTAGACAACGGTGATAGTCGCATGACCTTGTAAAACATACTACATACCACTGAATTACACACTTTTAAAAGGATAAATTTTAAGGCATGTGAATTATATCTCAATAATAAAACAAACTACTATGAGATACAAGGCTCTCCAATCACACTGGCAAAAATCTGTGAGTTGGGGAGGCTGTGGAGAAACAAATATTCTCATACAACACTAATGGAGAGGCACGAGCTCTGATGGCACTTTGGCAACAGCTCACAAAACTAGAAATGCATCTATCCCTTGACCTAGCAGTCTCGCTTTGGGGAATAATCACACAATAGCACTGTTTCTATGAACAACACAAGCGTCCCCGTCAAAGGAATGGTTAGATGCACTATCGTCTACTGAAACAGAATTTTGTGTGGCGGTAAAAAAAAAAAAAAAAAAAAAAGAGCATTCTAAGATACTCAAAACACTTAACTGGTAAAAATAGGAAGGTATGTAAGTGTATACAGTATATGCCTTTTATACAAGGAGGAAAGAAATCTGTAGTTTTGCTCATGCTTCTAGAACAAGGATACATTTAAAAACTGAATGCAAGTAATGGAGGTGACTAAGGAGGATGGGGTAGGACCAAGACTTGATTATGTATCTTTTTACACTGTCATTTCTTTAAACCAAATGAATATATTATCTTTTCAAAGAAAATACCCCTAAAGACATTCCATGCCCCATAAAGTCTGCTTGAAATTTATAAAAACTCTTTTTGTGCCCTGACTGGTGTAGCTCAGTTGGCTGGGCACTGTCCCACAGACAAAAAGGTCGAGGTTCAATTCCTGGGTTGTGGAGCCAGGTCCCTAGTTGGAGGCATTGAAAGGCAACCAAGTGATGTTTCTTTCTCACATCAATGTTTGTCTCCCTCCCTTTCCTATTCTCCAAAAATAAATAAATAAAATCTTTTAAAAATATCCTTTTGTGCCCGGCTGCCGTGACTCAGTGGGTTGGAGCACTGTCCCATAAACTAAAAGATCATGGGTTCAATTCCTGGTTAGGGCATATCCCTAGGTTGAGGATTCTGCCCCATGTGGAGTCCACACAAGAGGCAACTGATTAATGTTTTTCTCCCTCTCTTTCCCCTCCCCGCTCTCTAAAATCAATAAGCATGTCCTTGGTGAGAATTTCTTTTTTAAATATTTTATTTACTTATTTTTCTAGAGAGGGGAAGGGAGGGTGACAGAAAGGGAGAGAAACACCAATGTGTGGTTGCCTCTCACACACCCCCTACCGAGGACTTGGCCCACAACCCAGGCATGTGCCCTGACTGGGAATCGAACTGGTGACCCTTTGCTTCACAGTCCACTCGGTGGACTCAACCCACTGAGCCACATCAGCCAGGGCCTTGATGAGAAATTTTCAAAAAATCCTTTTGTGAACTTTTTAAAGTTAATATAACTTAATTTTTATTTATAAAATATTATTTTATTGAAAATGTTCATTTTACTTCAAAATTTTTAATATTCACATCAATTTACACTATACATTTTCATACATGCAATTGTTTCCCTCCACCCACCCCAGCTCCCCTGTACATCCTCCTGGTTTGCTCCCTCACTTCATTTATGCGTCCCTTCAGATGTCACCTCCTGTATGAGACTTCCCTGCCACCCACCCACAATAATGTCTCTCCATCACTCTGCATCCTTACCCCGCCTTTTGCTTTAAGAGCACTTAACATTACCGAACACATTTTTTACTTGTTAATGTGTTCATTACCTGTCACCCAATAAAATTTCAGCAAGGACTTGGTTCTCGAATCCCTGGCACTTAGAACAACTCTTCACTGATTTAATAAATTTGAATCTCTGCTCATTGATTTTTTTCCTACTTTAAATCATCTTTCCACTACTTCCTACCTGGAAAAACTTTCATCCTTTAAAATCTAGCCCAAAGGTCAGCTCGAGTGTCCTTGACCTCCTCAATTAATCTCCTCCCCAGAAAGTCATAGTAATTTTTCATTCCACCAATATCAGGCCTTCCTTGACAGAATCAAGGTCAGTGGCACTGGTTTCTCCTGATGGGATATGAGTTCCTTGAGAGGAAAGTCCGTGTTTTCCAGGATTCTCTGAGCCCCTATCATTTAGTATGCTGCCCAGGACACACACAAAAAGCACTCAGGGAACGTGTGCTATATTCAACAGCAGATCTGAATGAATTTATAGGGAGTAAAAAATATAAAACATCTATGTTCACTAAGACTTCATAATTCAGGACAAAGTACAATGAATGGGATAAAAGTACAAAACGTGAAAATGCTCAGAGAAGGGAAAGAGACGAATTCCTATGAATTAAAAAAGCTCAAGGTGTCAATTACACTTCCATAACTTTGGGGGGTGGTGTAAGCTCACTGCAGAAGACACGTGGGTCTCGGATGGATGGGTATGGCTTCCACAGGCAGAGCAGGGGCGGGAAGTAGGAGCAAGGCAGATGGACAAAATGGCATGAGTGAAGAGCTGCAGAGGAAGGCTCTTAGACTGGAACATGACGGAGCGTACTGGGGAAGTAGCTGAAGAGAAGGCTGAACAGGGAAGCCAGGGACCAGTTTGCAGAGAGCCTTACTTAGCACACCATGGAACCTGAAATTAAAGCATGTAACACATGGACAAAACCAAAGGGGAGAGTGGAAGCAAGGGAGGAAGGTGGGTTTGGGGAGTGGGGGGAGGGGGAAGCAGACAACTGTAATTGAACAACAGAATAATTTTAAAAAATAAAATAAAAAATAGAGCATGTAAAGTGATGGTGAGTAGACCTTCCTCAGATGTGGTCCACAGACCGCTTTCATCAGAATTACCCAGAGTGCATGCTGAATGCCAATTCCCAGGTCCTACTTACCCAGCTCCCACCCCCCGGACCACTGAACCAGAATTTAACCCACATGTGACTAGATGTTACAGTTGTTTACAATGATTTGCTAGAATACTTATAACTTTGCACACATCCCTAAATACAGATTTAGGAAAAATTCCTAAAGGATTGCTGGGTCAAGTTATATGAATTGTGAAAAAAATTTTGTATGTGTTAAGAAAAGGCCGACTATTTACCCATCATCTCTCTAAAAATTCTAAACCTGTTGACATGTATTACCAAATTACCCCTCCAAAAAGCTATGAACTACTTATATCTCCACCACTGGAGTATGAGCACACTGATTTCCTCACTCCCGCACCAATGGCTTCAATGTATTTTTTAAGAAACAAGGCTTAGGATAATCTGAATTTAAACTTTAAGAAGTTTTAGACTATTACTAATCATTAGGAAAATGCCAAAAAAAAAAACCCCACAAAACTAAACAAAATCCACATTAATATTTTAAAAAGAACAAAAGAAAGAAAATAAATGCTGACAAAACTATAAAAAAATTGGAATCCTTGCGGTGCACTGCTGGCGGGAATGTGAAATGGTGCAGCCGCTGCAGAAAACGGTATGGCTACAATTTCCTCAAAATACTAAGCATAGAATCAGCATATGGTCCAGTAGTTCTACTTCTGGACACACACCTGAAAGACACAAAAGCAGGGACACCCACCTATATTCACACACCCATGTTCACAGCCACACTACTCACAACAGCTAAAAGACTGAAGAGACTTTTCAATCTTTTGTCCAGTGCCAGATGAACAGATAAATATGGTATACGCACACGAGGTCTGTGCAGAAACAGTCCAGCCATCGTTAACATAAGTTGTGTGACATCGATGTAACCTGGCAGCCAAGGAGAGTGGACTGGAATGCACATGCGTGAACGACAACTTCACTGTACTAGCAGTTGGGGGCGGTAGACACCGTTGAGTGAGCATGTGTACTGTGTGGCTGTCACATTCAAAATGACCAAGTATGGCAATGAAAATGCATCAAATTTGGCATTAAGCTTGAACATTCTTCCGCAGAAACTATCTGGATGACTCAGAAGGCCGCAGCTACGGGCAACTGGTGACTGGCAGCTTCATGGCGACATGTCCACTCACGCATCATGTGTCATG
>PVKM010023445.1:0-21161 GCA_004027735.1 Carollia perspicillata | reverse complement strand
GTGTTATTGGGACCTTACGGTGCAACAGTCACTATTTTAAATGGTTAATGTGTGTTAAACTACTTAATACTCAAAATAAAGTAGTGACATAGTAGCTATCATTACACCTACTGTAGAATTGAGAAAACGGAGGTGTGCATAAATTAAGTAAATCATCCAATGCCATGCAGGCATTAATTGGCATGATTTGGATTCAATCTTAGATGATCTGACTGTGGAGTTCCCGCTAATAATCATAATGCTATCAAACCATAGAGTGGTGTAAAATAAGTTAGTGTATTCAGGGAAGTGTTTTTTGCTTTGGATTTTCTGTTGTGGTCTGGATGAAAAAATATTGACCACTTCTGTGTTCTTGTGGTTAATGTATTATTGAATCATCTGCCCTAAAGGAACAAGTGATGAGAAGAGAGTTAAAAAATGTAATTATGTCCTGGAATTATGGCGAACACATTAATAAAAGAGTTATTGAATGAGAAAGACGCTTAAGGTGAAATGGGTGAAAAAGATTACAAATCATAAAGTATAACCTCGAACAAATATCTCAAAATTATTCTAGATGTCATACCTAAATATGTTGTAAAAGCAATTAATTCAATGTTGCAGTATTGTTTGCATGAAATAAATGTCTAATTGATGAAATTGAGAGTTGCAAGTATCTCATTATATGTCAGCTAAATGTTCAAAGGTTTTCTGCAATGAAGAACTAACAAGCAATGTACTCCATCTTACTCTGAGTAAAAAAGATTAATTTTATCTGAGATGAGTACTATAGAAAGAAAGGTTTACTATTAAATTCTGTAATCCTATTCCATACATTCAGTTTTACAACGTATGTTCTTAACGCATGCACATTTCAGTTCTAGTGGGTCACAGGGTGAATTTCTTAATTTTCAAATACCAGTTCTATAACTGTTGATGTGTGTATACATATTTCTACAGAAATCCATTATTCAACATCCATGCAATTAAAATGCCTGCTATTAATACAGAGGAAAAAGCACATGTGCAAGATATTTTTTCACTTCTTTTGCAGTCTGTTCCTTATGAAGTTAATACAAAAATTTTCTCTGATTCCCATAGATACAGTTGAAGCTTCCCATGCCTGGTTTTTAAGAAATATTTTATAATATTAGTTGTTCTATCCAATGCAGTTAGAAATACGAATATCTGTGTTTGTCATTTTTTTCTTTCTTTGTTTCTTTTCCTTTATTTTATTTTTATTTTTATTTTGTATTAGGAGAGAACAGGACAAATTGCTTCTGCACATGAACTGAAACAGACAAAAAATTGCCCTTTTCCAGTGTCATTGACACATGGTTTTCTCAAAGTTCAGGCCCTATTTGTAATTCCCCTCTTGTAATTAAGTTTTCTTGGAAACTTTTTAATTAAATGATTTCCAATATTATAAAGGAGACAATGACAGGACTAAGAAATACTGAAGGTATGTTCTTGACACATAGAAACCTCACTATGGTAAAAAACATTGAGTTTCACTACTGATGAATTAGAAAACAAATTTCTGGCAAAGTGACGTGTTTCCTTAGGAATTTATACATACATCTTTAATGTTCTAGGTGCTAAGGACACAAAAACATAACAGGGATTTTGCTGTCAAATAGTTTAATCAGATCAATGGAATTCAAAATACAGAGAATACTACAAACAAATGATTTCAACATAGAATGATAAATGTCATGATGATTCAGATACATAGAATAGTGAGATGACTTTGGGTAAATGACATACAAGGCTTACATATGGTAAGAAAAATACTATACTTTTTTTATTAAAGATTTTATTTATTTAGAGGGGAAGGGAAGGGGAGAGGGAGAGAAATATCAATGTATGGTTGCCTCTCGTGCATCCCCTGCTGGGAACTGGCCTGCAACCCAGGCATGTGCCCTGACTGGGAATCGAACTGTGGTTGTTTGGTTCGCAGGCCCACCCTCAATCCACTGAGCTACACCAGCCAGGGCAAAGTACTATACTTTTTATTAGTGCATGGGGAAATGATGCTTATGGTAGCCTCTCAAAATTATGGAGATCAGAATAATGAGTTTAAATTTATGTTGAACAACGAATCTGCGTTTGCCAGCAAAGACTATGGCACAAGTATCCATAACAGGTAGCTTAATTTGGGGGATGGTTTTGAGAATTTTGTCTTACACACCAGTGATTATGATGCTTTATTCAATTATTTTTCAAAATATATTAAAATCAAGAACTTTAGAAGACATTAATACAGTAATTCCACACTTGGAAAATTTTGGCAGCACAAAACCGCATTTTTTGTTTGGTGTACAACACAACTAAAATATCTGTTTTTAAAACTAAAAGAGAAAAAGAAAAAAAAATGAATTCTTCATAATTGGACCATGTCATAGACTGTAGGAGGAAGGACAATAGATGGTCTGTGCCAAATGGAGAGGCAGGTGTTACTGTGCAGACAGTCAGTTGGAGCACCAGAGCGTCACACCATTGGACAAGATTGTGGTGAGGGGAGGTTCTGCACTGTGCATGCGAATGGGTAGAGCCCCCAGCATGACAAAAGCCAGCTACAGGATGGACAAAAAATAATCTCTCCCTCCCTATTCCTATTTTAACTGCAGACTTGAGCAGGAGGGGAAGACGGTATTTGAGACGGGAGTCCGCCATTCTCCCAGGTTGGGCAGCACCTAAATAAAACCTCTTTCCTTTGGCACCAGCACCTGCCTGGCGAGTTTAGTTTCCATCGCAACAGGGAGCCAAAGCTCCGTTATGAGAAGACGTCTGTCCTTCACATTTTGGCGGTTTGGGAAAAGCAAAGGGTAACTGGGCGTTCCACAAATTATGGTTCTTTCCCGAAACCTTCTAACTTCATAGCCTAGTCAATATAATTATTTTATAATTGGTTTAATAAACCTACTTAAGACTAAATTTATAAAAAAATTAACCCACTTTTCTTAGTGTTAGTGGAAGGAGAATAAGAGTTGATAATGCATTGACTAAGACTCACCAAACTACTTTTTTTACCACTTCAGAATCTTCAGAATACTTTAACAATAACATTCCTCCAGAAAACTGTTAACAGAAAACTATTTTAAATTATTTTAAAAAATTCTCAAGTGGAAATTTTGTGAATTACAACTACAATGTGCAGTTGGATGAGAAAAAGATTAGGGCATATTAGCAAGACAGAGATGTTTATCACACTCTCCCAAATGACAACTCCCAAAGTCTAAATTTCAAGGATTTTCCTAGGAAATGTGTATAATGCTATAAAAGTGCAGAGAGATGTTCCAAGTCCTCCAGAAATTCTAAGACGAATACGAGAAAAGTAAGCAAGCCCTTTTTGTCTCTGCTTCAGTTGGAAATTGGGCCTCTACCATTCTCACTATCGCCATAGTACTTGACTTATTGATAGAACACATGATTAGGTTTTCTGCGTTTCCTACATTAGAAAGGAGCATTCATCACACTGCTGAAAAAAGGTTTTCACTTGCAACCAATCCAAAAAATCTTAGTATTTTATTCAACAAACACTTTTTATACTACCTACTGTGTGCTTTGGAGATTAAGGGAATATCTGAGAGCAAACCATTTTTGATTTGTAGAACACAACTGTTATAAATTAAGGCACAGGAAACACTTGTAATTAAACATATGCAATGACTATTGCCACAAGAATACAAAAGGTACAATTCTAACAAAAAGTGGAGTGACTTCAAACAAGGCTATCAGATTGCAATCTTTCATATTAAGCAGCCTACAGAAGGAGTGATATATAAACCATAAATACAGATCTGACAAACAGCCATATATAAATCTTAATATTCCATGAGAACTTAATTGACCATATATACATCTCACAACTTAACATGTTTTACTGCCTCGTGGCCCTTGCAACTTCAGATATGTATATATTGTGCATTACTGCTTCAAATCAATTGGCCCAGTCTTCAATGGTAGCCATCATACGTAAGAAAACCACTTTCCTTGTCCATTCAACAATTAACTTTTCCAATGCTTTTTTTAAAATCATAAATAATACTGAACAGAACACTTTCATACAAGGTCCATGGTATATCTGTGTTGAATTTTTGGCAGTATTATGGAGTAATAATGATACCACTTTGCTGTTTTAATTTGCATTCTTCTATTAATGATATTGACATATGCATATATGTGTTCCATTTGAATATCCTTTCACATATAATGTCTCTTTTATTAATCTGTATTTTTGTAGTTGTTTCTATTTTGCTGTTGACTTGTATGAGTCATTGATACACTGCAAAAATAATGCACTTTTGTTATACAAGTTGACAATTCCTTTTCCCAGTCTATTCCTTTCTTCCCTTTGTTTATGTTAACATTTTTCATACTGATGTTTTTAATGCTGTTCTAGAAATATTTATTAACTTGCATTCACGTTTTTCTTTGTGCTTGTGTGAGAATTCCATACCTACAATAAGGCTATAAAAACACTTCCTTGTTTCCTATTAAAAGTATAAAATTTTCATTTAAAATGTATCTCTTTAATTCATTTGGCAATGACTTTCATTTACGATAATATAAGAATCCTTTTTGGCTGTTCCTTTGTCCGTTTGTCACATGGATAAGCATTTGTCTCACCGCTGTCTTGAATCGGCTTCTCATTCCTGGTGATTTAAAGGGCGCTATTTGCCGTATTTCCAGTTTTCGTGTGCACACGGTCTGGCTGTTCCTGTTTCTATTGCAAGGCACTTTTCAGTGGTCAGACTTCATTTTAAAACATCAACGCATTAAATGACAGAACTTCAAAATATTGATATATATTAATATTTGCAAAGTAAGATAAGTTAAAAATATTCATGGATCGGGGCTTTTCTTATTAATTTTCATATTAACTCTATTACTGATTTCTTACCGAGTTAAAGTGCAGAGGATATATCATATCATTTCCTTGATATTTGGGAGGAATTCCTGTATTACATGATAGGTGGTCAATTTTTATAAAGTTTTCAATGTGTATTTCAGTGATATATGTATTCTATATTTTGACCCAATTATTCTAGAATTGTTCATTGCTTGAGTCTACATATGTTTAATGTTAAGTTTCTTAATTATCTTATTTAAATACTCTATAGTTTTACTAATTTTTTACTATTGATTAATGAAAGGTAATAAAATCCCCAACTATGTTGAACAATTTGTCAATTTTTCTCGGTAATTTTGAAAAATGTTTTAGCTTTGTCTTGGAAGTTAATTAAACAAGTAATACAAGTTTAGGATCTTATAGTTGCCTCATGGATTGAACTTCTGACCATTACATAGCAAACATTGTTGGCTAATAACAATTTTGTATTAAAGTTGAGTTCTTTCTGACATTACTATCACTTGTCCAGCTTTCCATTGCTCCATAATACTTGGTCTATCTTTAATAACTCTATTTCTTACCTTTTGGTTACTTGATTTTAGATGTGACAAGTATAAATAGAGGCTGTCCATTCTATATTTGTTTTCATTTATAAGGTCAGTCAGCTTGAATTAACTGTGATAATTATATGCTAATATTTGTTTCCTCCACCTTATTTTGTTTTATATTTATGGTATTTCGATATGCTTTTGTTATGCTGACCTCTCTTGGAAATACGTGTATTATTTCATTTTTTTCTAAACTATTTGTAATGTCTGTATTCTGTTTGAACTATCTCATTGAGATAACACCAAAACTAAAAATTACTAGCCACTTCACAAAATTCTGGAATGTTAGAATGACGTAGTTTTAAGCAATCCCTTTGATTTGATACATAATAAGTTAGTAACTACCATTAGTTGGTTTTGAACATTCTGTAACTATCCAGAGATAACTATAAATTTACTTTTTTAAAAAAGTTATGATCCTTTCCTAAGTTTTATTTTCTTCTTGCCAAAGTACTTCTTTGCTACTTTCAGCAAGGCCTTTTGATGTAAGCTTTATTAGCTTATTTTCTGTTGAAACTTTTGTATTATTTTCTTATTTTAGAATTATAGTTTACATAGTTTTAGAATTCTGTGTTGGAAGTTAACAATGTCTTCACTCTTTGATGACACTATTTAATTACCTTCAAAATTTTATTATTTCTTTTAAGGGTGGCTGTTGATTATTTTTTATATATACTTCTGAATATTTTATTAACTTATCTTGGTGTTTAGTCTTGGCTTTGCATTGGTGATTTGCAGTGTTATTTCAGCATATATAGATGTGTTGTTTTAAAAATGTTTCTGCAAATTTTTTGACACACCTTTGAATGTGGAACAGACTTTCTGCCTGAATTCTATCTGCTAGAGTACCCTAGAAGAGGGTGGCATCCCCAGCCCCCTCACCCCTAGCACAGAGAAAAACTGGGGCTCCTACAGGTCTCAATGCTGATGCCCTCACCCTGACTTCTTTCTTTCTTCCCCTGCCTCCAGGACTGGACCACTTCTGGGTGGGGCAGTGGGTTCCAGCCCAGCTCACACTGAAAAGGTAAGAACTACAGACGAAATTTCTTTCTTTTTTAAAATTATTTCATTGTTGTTCAATTACAACAATAAAACACATACAAACACAGTTGTCTGTGTTTACCCACCACCACTCCCCTCCACCCCAGCTAACCCACCTCCCTCCCCTGCTGCCACCCCACCTTGGTTTTGCCCATGTGTCCTTTACAGTTGTTCCTGAAAACCCTTTCCCTCTTCTCCCTATTATCCCCTCCCACCTCCCTCTGGTTAGTGCCAGATTGTTCTTAATTTCAATGTCTCTGGTTATATTTATCTTGGTTTTTTCCAAATTTCTATTTAAATCGCTTTGTGTCTTAAAAAGAAAACATAAGCAGCTCCCATCTCTCTTTGTCCCCCCATGGGATCACTTGTTCTGGGTGAGTCAGTCTTCCTCTCATAAAGATTCACAGGCATTCCTGGACTCTGTGTGTGGAGGAGAACTTGCCAGACATGTGAACAATCCATGTTCGAAACGGATCCAACCCCACTTAGGCCTTCAGATATCTGTGGCTTTGATTGGCATCATTTCTGCCATCTTTTAAAAGGCCTTAAGCCAGATGCAGCTCACAATTTCAAACTTACAAAAACTGTGTTGAAAAGAAATGTTATTGTTTCAAGCCACTAAGTTTTGGAATAATCTGGGGTAATTTATTACCTAGCAATGGGTAACTAATACACTAAGTATGCATTAGGTATGCACTAATTAATTACAGTCTTGGAAACTAAGGATTATCTTCTTCATCCAATCTAGAAATTTCTCGTGAATTATCACCTTCAATTTTACCTCCACTGCACACTCTCTGAACTTACTTTTGTAACTCATAATAAATTACCTCTGAATCAGTCAGAGACCTGATCATCCAGATATCTTAAATTTCATAGAGTTTTCATCTCTCCATCTCCTAGGCTTCATTTTGTAGAGTTTCCTCAGCATGGTCTTCTAGGACACTATCTCTTCTTCAGAAAATTTCAAAGTCATTTAAAATTATTTATTTTTTTAAAGATTAGAAAATAGTAATGTTTTGTTTACCGAAATTCTAGTTCATTTAAAAAAGGTTTCCACTGGTTTAATTTTGAACATGTTTTGTTCTTGGCTCAAGTTTTGAAATATTTTCTTTTACGCATCCCCCACTTTAATATGCTTACTTTATAGCCTCTTGGTTATAGTTTTATTGTTTGAGGTTCCTCCCACTGTTTATTATAGCTCCTGATTCATATTCATGTTCTTCCCTGCCTCGCTTGGCCAGTGAACTCAGACCCAGCTCGTCCTCAGTAGGGCTTTACATGTATGTCAATAATTGATGATATAAGCATTTGTGATGATTTTATTTCTGTTTCTGATGAGCACTCCAGGCTTATCTTTGGCCAGGGACCATTTAGATTTATTTTTATATGCAATGTTTTTGGTTTGGGGAGTTAATACTTCAATCTCAGAAGAAATATGATTATAAATTCTTAGGAGAATTTCATTTTCTACCCAGATCCCCGCCTGAATAAGATAACATTCTTCCCTGGAAAGCACTGAGTGTCTGGCTTGATATATGCTCAGTTTTAACAGTTTACTCCAGCTCAGTTAGATGTAGGGACCTCTCTAGGTCTCTCTGCATAAGTATTAAAATTAACCTCCTTAATAAACACAAAAGTTTTTTTTAATAGTTTTTACTCTTCTAAAATAAAATGGAATACCCCAGCAGCTACTCTCTGTCAGCTACTGAGTTAGCACATATTCAAGAGTGGGAAGTGAGGTTAACGGAGGACTTTTAATTCTGTGCTGTGTCTCACTCCCCATAACCCTTCAGCTCTCCTGGGTAAATTTGTCCTGAAGTTTTTGACTTCATTTGACTTAATTAAGGCTGCCACAAAGAGAACTCTAAAAAGCTCATTGCTTAGGTAATTATGTCCACACAGATAGCTATAAGGAAAAATAAATAAGCAGTGCTTTTAGATTACATAATTTTCTGGAGATCAGAATGGAGTAATTTGTTTATCAATTTTTTGAGTTATAATTTATTGACTTAACAAATATTTATTGATCCAGACCCTATCTACATGCTGAAACAATAGAGTGGCTCCCAGCCTCGGGATTTTGTAGTTTAGTTAATCTTTAAAAATAATTTTACATATTTTCTAACACAAAAAGGAGACCGTGCACATTCATTGCACAATGCAAACAGCATTACCATTATTTATACTTTAAGTAACTGATGACCTAAGATACGTCCAAATTATCCCTATCTTAAGTTTTATCCCTTCTATAAAATGAAAATGTTGATGTGAACTTCAGAAAGCATTAATAAATTCAATAGTATGAAACAGGCATTAAAAATAATATTAGTTGACACTATGTTAATGGGATTTTAAATTGATGCAATGTTTTTGGAGGGTATTTTGGGAATGGCTTTTTAAATACAAAATAGATTTAGCTACTGAATCAGAAATTCCATTTCTAGGGATTTAACAATAAAATATATTTACATATGTGGAAAAAGTTAACTATACAAAGCTTTTCTTATAATGTCATGGATGTCAGCAAAATATAAATGAAAATGACTGTCTTTCAATTAAAAAATCATTAAACATATAAAAGATGGTATGCACAAATAATAACATCAACTGCTTTAAAATAGTGTATCTATAAAAAGCTCTCCAAAATACAGCTGTGGACACATATTTTTTGTTATTTTATAAATGCAGCACCCCTCTCCCCAACTCAAATTCCCTATTCCCCCTACTTTCCTGAGATGTAGTTTGTAAGACAGTCTACATTCATGGTTCCAGGGACGGCAGAACACAAGAGACTAACTCTATTCAAATGCCAAGACCCATGGCCACCTTCCCAAAAGCAATGGGAATAACAAGAGATGCAAATTATTTTGAGTCAGAAAGACTCTCACTTCTACTCTACTCCACCACCCATCAGTTATGGAACAGTGGAACCCCAGGATAACTAGCGTTAAGCAAGAGACAAAACCTGGGTTTCAGTTTCCAGGAAAAGCCAGAAAAACACTGATGTCTCAGCCTCCCCATCACACCATCACATACGCTCACCTAGGGGACTAAGGAGCAGTAGAGATAATGGTTGCATGATATATCTGGGCAGGGGTTGCAGGAACGAACCTCTGCAAGCTCCAGCATGGGCAAAGAATCAGTGGGATAACTTCTAGTGAATTTAAGTGCAGAACAGGAGAGAAACTGTATCTGAGACTGCATTAGTGATCACCGGCCACACCAAAGTAGCATGGCAAACCAGACGGAAATGCTTTCAGTGCTCTCAGGCAACACGCAAAGCTGCCCTCCAAAAGGTCTGGTGAACAGTAATGAGAGATGTCAGTGGCCTGAGGATGTTACGTGTCTTATCTTAGGTAACATCGTAGTGAACAGTGGAATGAAGGAAGGCCAGCACCGCCCCACATCTCAGGCTGCACACCTCCTACGTCCCTAACTGAGATGCCACTCAGGGGAAACAATGAGTTTACCAAGACTTTGTTCCTGCAACCAGGCAGACTGGATGTTCTAAATAAGACTCAAGTAGAAATATTAACAAATAAAGCAAAATTTCATGAAAATCTTAATGTGTGGAGTGAGATTTATACGGACAGTTTTTCATAAATTGGAAAGAGCAAATTAAAAACTGACTGCAGACTACTTGTTCCTATATACATGTGTCTATAAATTCAGAGACCATTTCCAGAAAGTGTAATTAGGCAATGTTAATAGCGATTACCAGGAGTTATTTTAATACATGAAAATTCTAAAAATAATGACTAGGCATTTAAGGCATTCAGGATCATTAACAAGTAATACCAGAGATATATTCAACAGTAAGTTTGTTTCTTCTACAGCCAGAGTTCTAGAAAACACAATCCACTCTCTCCTTTGAAATGTGACATTTCTGTCAATTTCTTCTCTGCAGGGTAGATGTTATTGTTTCTATCTTCAGAGAATATCCTGAATATAGGTCAACAGATCCTGGCCTGCCTGAGCTATGTTCAAAGAGCTCTATAAATGAGAAATGGACTGCTTTTTAAAAATACTTTTCTAAGAACATCTTCTGCAATTGGCAACTAACCTTAGAAAGTTTTCTAGTATTTAACATTCCTTCCGAACATGCCGCCTTTCTAAAAGTTTGGGGTTCATTATGATGCAAGGGACATATTGGGCACTGAAAAGGTTGTTACAATAAAGAATTAAGAAGTAATAATTAGAGATAATAAGATGGTATGTCAAAGAGACATCCCCTGGACTTTTATTTCTTTTCTGCATACTGGTCCTTTCCTCACTAAAGGGTTAATGTGAAATTACAAATATCTAGAGACAGGAAATCAGAGTTTCTGATGTGGCACCTATGTATTTCTATTCTACTCTTCTCCCTCATCCACAAGCACCTCCCACCCACAACCACCTCACCCCCACTCATCCCCCAGTTCTCTCTCTCCTTGGAATTTTCCACGTTTCTTCTGTGCTAAGGCCTGTTGGTTGCACTCGTGGACAATGGCTAAAAAAAAAGAAAGTCTTACCCTTGGATGATGCTTGATAGTTTATACAGATTTAAAGATCTAATATTTCTTTTAATGTTCATAACAAAGTCAGAGATAGTCAAGGCAGGACTTTTTCTATTTTCAGATGAAGATATGTGTACCCTTTTCTAAGATTAAAGAAGCTCTCAGTGCCAGGCTGAGTCAGAAATCCAAGTTCTAATTTAGCTTTACATTTTTTCCATAGCATTAAATCTTCAGTGCTTAAATAGCCGGATGGGTGTCATTTCTGAATCACAGGGACCAATTTTTTCACAGTGAGAGGCAGGTGTGGCAGGTACCATTGGTTGGGCATGGGGAAGTATGTCTCAAATATCAGCATTGCCTGAGTCTCACTCTGGAAGATTTCCAAGAACAATGGCCTTATTATCAGTATAATTTACAATTCCATGTATCTCTGAGAATGGTGATGAGTCACTGAAATCAGGTAGAACATCTGATCCTCCCCAGCCCTTCCGACTGTCCGGCTCACCTTGAGGAAGCATGGTATACATTTATTCTAAGAATCAATGTAAAATCACTCAGATCCTCTAGCCACTAAATTTTTTTCACGGATTTAATGCCACAGAGGTAGTACATGAACTATGTCATAATACAAAAGAAAAAAATCACATTGGAAACCATCAAGGGTTGAAATGTAATCTGTGACCTCCTTTAACTGGATAACTTGTTCAGGTCAATAAATGGTGGCCTCTCACCACAGAAATAACATAGCTTCCAAAAGTCCCCATCTTTTGCTGGAGGTTTTGGGAGAGGTTGACTATGTATCAAGAATTAAGCCAGCAACACCCTCGATACCACAACTAAAACTGTTAACGAGTCATGAAATAAATAAATAATTTATAAAATGCGCCTTGAACGTATGCTGTGCCGGTGGCTCGTGTTCTCCTGGTGTCGCCACCACAGGAAGGGAGAAATGAATCAGATGCTAGATAATCAAATGATCATAAAGGAGCACCTTAGAGCCCCATTTTTTTCCATCTGCACAATGAAGATGATAATTAATTGAACCCAACTCATAGGTTACCATGAGCTCGAATGAGTTGATGCAAGGAAAGTGTTTATTCCAGAGTCTGTACACACACACATGCAGTCAGCTTATCATTGTGTCAGTCCAATCGTGCCCTCACACGCACAAACTTATGCATATAAACTCAATATATTAAAATACCATGCAAAACTACTTATTTAAAATGTTTACAAATAGCATGCCTCTACACAAATACAGAATTTAACTGTTTTACTTCTCTTCAGAATCATTGATTCTGACACTATGTTAATATTGCCTTAATTAATCTGGGAAGATATTATTTACAATTCAGCACAAAGAAACTCATAGCTACTTCATGCAACCCATAAAACCTGTCATAGCATGTCAAAAATATGTATGCCTTGCCATGTAGTTGGACACCAAACTAGCTGTCATGTAGTGGGCAACATGTAATCTTTTCCAATTAGCTTCTTTCACTTAGCAAAATGCATTTAAGTTTCATCCCTGTCTTTCCGTGACTTGATAGCTCATTTAAAAAAAAATTTTATATATGTATCTTTAGAGGGGAAGGGAAGGAGAGAGGGAGAGAAATATCAATGTATGGTTGCCTCTCATGCATTCCCTGCTGGGAACTGGCCCGCAGCCCAGGCATGGGCCCTGACTGGGAATCAAACCGGGATCCTTTGGTTCACAGGCCTGCACTCAATTCACTGAGCTACACCAGCCAGGGCTCATTTTTTTTTTTAAGTTATTGATTTCTAGAAATGTTGGGAAGGGGGTAGGGAAGGAGAGAGAGAGAGAGAGAGAGAGGGAGGGAGGAACATATCTGATTTTTTTTTAAATAAGAGGGCTACCCTGTATCTTTTTAAAAAAGATTTTGTTTATTTTCAGAGAGAAGGGAAAGGAAAGAGAGGGAGAGAAGTATCTCTCATGCCCCCTACTGGGGACTTGGCCTGCAACCCAGGCATGTGTCCTGACTAGGAATCCATGCAGCAGGTTCACAGGCCTGTGCTCAATGCACTGAGCTACACCAGCCAAGTCGGATTTGTTATTTTACTTATTTATGCATTCATTGGTTGATTCTTATATGTGCCTTGACCAGGGATCGAACCCACATCCTTGGCATATTAGGACACTGCTCTAATCAACTGAGCTACCTGGCCAGGGCCCCAAAGCTCATTTCTTGGTAGTTCATTCATTAGCAATGAATAACATTCCATTGTTTCGATACACCACAATTTACTTATCCATTCACTACTGAAGGGCATCTTGATTGCTTCCAGTTTTGGGTTGTTATAAATGAAGCTACTATAAACACCTGCGTGCAGGTTTTTACATACATATGTTTTCTACCTCTTTGAGTAAATACTAAGAAGAAAAATTGCTGGATTGTGTGTTAAGAAAATGCCAACTTTTCTCTGAAGCTGCCAAACTGTCTTCCAAGCTGGCCAAAACATTTTTCATTTCCACTGGAGATGAATAAGAGTTCTTGTTGTTTGCTCCACATCCTCACCAGCATTTGCTATCATCAGTTGTCCAGATTTGGGCCATGCAAATAGGTCTGTGGTGGTATTTCATTATTGCTTTAATTTGCATTCCCCTGAGTACATATGAGGTGAAGAATTTTTCCATGGGCTTTTTTGCACATCTTCTTTGATGAGGTCCATTTTCCATTGGGGTGTTTCATAGCCGGACTTTAAGAGTGCTTGTATATCTGAGTAGCAGTCCTTTATCGTGTGTGTCATTTGCAAACATTTTCACCCAGTCTTCAGTTTATTTCTCATTCCCTTGACATTGTCTTTCAAAAAACAAAAGTCTTTTTGTTTTTTTTAATTTTAATGAAGTCTGGATTATCAGTTTTTTCTTTGGCAGATCATGCTTTTGGTGTTATATCTGAAAAGCCATCACCATACTCAAGGCCATCTAGGTTTTCTCTTATGTTATCCTTCTAAGAGTTTTATAATTTTGTGCTATACATTTAGATCTGTGATCTATTTCAAGATAATTTTTGTGGACGGTGTGATATCTGTGTCTAGATTCATTACTTTGCATGTGGAGCTCCAGTTTATCTGGTTTCATTTGTTGAAGGGACTGTTTTTGCCCTATTGTGTTGCCTTTGCTGTTTTCTCAAAGATCACTTGACTAAATTTGGGAGTCTATCTCAGGGTTCTCTATTATTTTCCACTGACCTATTTATTCATGTGCCAAAAACACACTGGCTCAATTATCATAGCTTTATAGCATATCTTGAAGTCAGATAATGCCAGTTGTTCAACTTTGTTCTTTTCTTTCAATACTGTGTTGACTATTCTAGGTCTTTTGCCTCATTGTATAAACTTTAGGATCAGTTCACTAATATCCACAAAATTACCTACTAGGATTTTGATTCGGATTGCTCTGAATCCATATCAACCCACATCTATACTGACAATTATTAGCTGTTTCCATCTTGGTAAAAGTTTAAACAAGATCAGTTCCAAGTTAAGAATAGCAAATTTTCATGGGACACAGTAAAACTCTAAATTCCATTCCTACATATAGCAACCTATTGTTTTTAAATTCCTTAACTCTTAAAGACTCCTTTTACTATCAAGTACAAGAGCAATGATTCAAAACCTTAATAAATCACCTTCCTCCTTTTCTTCAAACCTCTGTTTTGTAGCAGCAAACCTCCAATAATAAACTAACAATTATTGATCACATAGTAGTGTCATTGAGATTTATTTACTGTGCTTCAACCCTATAAAGGCTAGGCAGACCCTATCACCCTAATATCGGGTACCTCCAGCTGATTTTTACCCGTAATTTGTCCAGTGGATACATGCCCAACTGTCAAGGGCACAGTCAGAATGCTCACCTGGGCTTGCCCACTTTCCACCTTTGACTTCACACTATGCCACGTTGTATCCCTGGCAGACAAAGCATGAAAAGCTTGGAGAGTGTAACTTGACACAAAAAAAATTTAAACTGGGCCCCAAAACTCAGCCATACCTGTGAAATCCTCAGGATACTCTGAGAAGAATACATCATATAGAGTGATGTTTAAAGTAGAGCTTCTTACACATCAATAGCAGTGTGATATAGGGAAGAGAAAAATAAATCTGATAACCTTTCATTATTGTATTCCTCATTTAGTAAGTTACCTTCTGTTAGGATACTATTTGCACAGGTTTTTGCTAAGTCTTAGCCCTCTTTTATTTCCATCTTCCTTTGAATCCAACACAACTTTGCTTGGAATATTAAGAATCCCATCAACTAATCTCTGGCAAATATTTGCTGAGTTAGGTAAATGATTTTTAATTAGCATTGGCCTCACCTATGTTCAGAGGTACAAGGATAATAAAATATCATGATTAAAACTTCCATAGACACAGATGAGTTTTAATTATAAAAAACTATAATTATAGTGAGCCACTGTAAATTTGAAAACTCATAGAGGGCAGCTCTGAGGTTTGCTTGAGAAGAACCCCCTGCACTACTGTTGTTTGCTAATTGGATTGTGAAAATTTCAAAGCAATGATTAGGCATGCCAGGATTCATCTGCCAAGGAGCAATTATGAATCCCAGCAGGGAGCAGAAAGGCAGACATGGCCCAAAATAGCAAACAGAGTTTGAGACAGGAGAGAATTACTACGAGGAGTTAGAAAAAGAAATTAATTTTTTAAAAGAAAATAATAGACCTTAAATTCTGTTAAAGATGAAATAATGAATTAAAGAAAAATTAATAGTTATAGGGACTGAAGTGGTGACACAAAAATGGGTTAGTTATAAAATCAGTTGCTACCCAGGACTTGTTCCAAAGATAATGGTAGCAAAGGGTCTAGAAGAGCTATTTAATAGGACGCAAGATCAGAGACCAATGAAACAGAGACTTTGTAGTACTTTAATTATCATAGACTCAGAGAAATTGAACAGAAAAAGGATCAAAAGAGGGGGGGAAAGCAGTTCTATGCATTTTGTAAACCTGACAGAAATGTAACTTCTCTGCTGTTAGATAGTTATAAATGGAACCAACACGTTAAGAAGAGCCATGATTCAAGGCAAAGCCTTCAGCATTGATTTTTCATCAATAGAGAACTTAACAGGTTGTTTTATAGTTTATCCATTACTATTTTTTGGTTTTGTCTTTGTATATTTGTCTCCTGCCCCTAGAATGTATGATTCATTCAGCTGGGAGCTTGTCTGCCTTATTCACTACTCTGTCTTCAGTGGCTACAAGAATCCATGATACACAGTAGTTACTTGAAAAAATATTTATTATAGCTAAAACTGTGTCTCTGCATGTCTCTGAAACAGTTGCTTTGTCATCACCTTCCACTGCTTTTCTAGCTTATGAAGGAATCCACATTCAAAATTATCCATCCTCAGCCTTGGAGGGCATTTCCTTATTCTTTTTCCAGAATTCACTCATGCTCTTTGTTAAAAACAAAACAAGACAACACTGCAGCTTCTGATTTTTATTCTTTTATCCTTTTCTATAAAATTATTTTATCTCCAGAAACGTTTAGAAACTCTCCTTCATTGTTTCCTTCTAATCTAAAGATTCTTGAATATTCCCCCATTCATCTGATTTGGGATTTGATGGGTGCTTTCCATAGACCATCTGTGTCGTCTTTATACCTGGAATGCCCTACAATTATCACCAGCATGGCTGTCCCACCCCCACTTCTTTGTGTCCTCTTTGTAAAACTCCTGTAGTCAAATGTCCTCGATCAATCCTCTGTATCTCATATTTTTCTTCATTTTCTTTAACCTCCCTTTGTCTTTTCTATCTGTTTAGACTAGAGTCCCTAGCATTTTTCTGTGAAACACCAATTTCCATTCTTGCAGCCCTAGACACTTCCGAAAAGTGTGGGTAATTCCTTGAAAGAGGAAACTTTTTATTTTTGCCTTGTAACAATAAATTGACTGTTGGTCCCTCAGCAAAGCGTGCCTGGGGTGATGAAGATGGAGGGGATTGCTCTATGGATCCCACATACAGACTCTCAATTACAGGTTTCCCCCACCATCTGGAAGTTGAAAGTTCCTGCGAAACCATTCGTAAGCCAAAGTGGCATAAAGTGAAGAAGCAATCACATTAAATTTATAAGGAAAACATATTTAAGCATTCCCAGCTCCCCAAATAGCCTACCAAATAACACATAAAACCTTAAATAACGCTAATGTATATGTAGAAAACATAGGAATGATATGGTAAATACACATTTTATCTATTATGAAATGCCCACGAAAACAGACCACTTTGCTACCTAGCAGAACCAATAGCAAGTAACTTCAGCAACTTTCAAGATTCTTCCTCGGTGGAGTTCAAGAGCATGAATGATGGAGGCAGGCAAGTGCAAAACACACACAACGTCTTTATCTTGTTCACCACCATCAGAACACTTCCGTCCCATTTTATGCTGAAGTGTAATATCCATGCAAGCTCTCAGACTTTTCTGATACCTTCAGACACATCTTACTAACAGATGCTCCAAATAAATCGAGATAAAGCAGAGAGGCTCACAGGTGCACTTCAGGGTTCTAATGGCTTGACGCTGAGATGCTCAGTGTGGTTCCTGGGGAAAGGGCTTGGCGGGGCTGCTCTGGCTGTTGGAAGTGCACGCTGACTCCCTAATGGTCCATGCAAAACAAACGCTGTCAGCTCTTTTCACCTTTTTTCATAGAAGCAAAAATTCTCTAAGGGCTTCTTTTGGTTAATGAAAACAAGTAGTAACATATTTTTTTCATAAAAGTGAAGAAATGTTATACACTTTCAAGAAGTGGGTGATACCTGTGCTTCCCTTTTAAACTGTCTCCCTTAAGCCCTTTCCAACCACCCACCCCAGTCCTGGGACCTCTTGACACGCCGTGGGGCAAATCAGCACATGTATCTGATTTAGTCCCTCCCTCAAGTTTTCAAGGCTCCGACTCGCGTCTTTCCTTACTGATTCATTCAACAAAATGTATCAGGTCTCTCCTACTTTTGCAGGGCCCATTGTAGCTTCTGAGATACAGCAATTTTAAAACAAGCTTTAGTAAATATAACTTTATCTAAACTATATCTTCTAGGAATTTGTGTCTGATGATGACTTCCTCTCTTATCTTTTTATTTCCATATATTTAGGTTATTACAATGGTGTTTAAGCAAAAAAAAGCCCTAATTTGTCAGTCTGCTACCTTAAACCACAATCTACATCTAACACATCTGTTCTGAATTTTATTTTACTAATTGAAGAGACGTAAAAATAACTTCTTGCTTAATTCTAAATTTGGTACAATCTTACTTATGACCAATAGTTTTCAAGGACAGTGTAGTCCAATGTTAAGGCTGTAGCCTTTGTAATGAAAATGGCTTAGTTAGATTTCTTGTCCTGCAACCTGGTAGAAGAGACTGAGTATTTAGTTTACTTGAAACTTAGATTAAATTACACTAAATAAAGATAATGTAATAAAGCTTAATGATAATGTATTTAAATAATACCAGATACCTAGGATATAGCATATGCTCAATAATTAGAGTGGGTATAAATAAATAGTCATAGATGTTGTGAGAGGAGGTGGCAGTCTCAGGGGCTGTAGAAGAGAATTAAGTTTACTGGTCTATGGTAGAGTTAAATCTATTGTCTTATACTGATCTCATTGACATGTCTCTATGAACTAATATTTAGATGAAATGGCTTATAAATGTACTAGAAATATGTAAAGAAAATAATTACATATATATACCTACACATACATATATACACACACACTTATGCCCACACATATATACCAGATCTATCCAGAATGTATCTAGCCATGTAATAGGAGAAATAGAGACATTTATTGAAGAAGAAACAAGATACAGGAGACATTGTGCATAGAACAATGATGCCTCAGTCCCCTTCAAAGTAGGCATCTTGGGACCTCACAGAATTCCCCAGTCACTATTAGCTGCCCCATCATATATTCTTGATCCCCTCCAATGGTCTGACATTTCTTCCCTTTTAGAAGCTATTTTACTTTTAGGCAAAGCCAGAAGTTGCTGGGCACCAAATCTGGGCTGTAGGGGGTCTGAGTCACCTGGGTGACTTGATGTTTTGCCAAAACACTTTGCACAAGATGTGATGTATGAACAGGCATGCTGTCATGATGAAGCTGCCAATCATCATTTGGCCATTGCTGCGGCCTTATGAATATTCCAAATAGTTTCCGTGGAGGGATGTTCAAGCTTAGTGTAAAATTTCATGCAGATTTGTTGCTCTACTTGCTCAGTTATTTTGAATGTAATGGCCTCACAATATACATGCTCACTTAACGGAGTCTACCACCCCCACTGACTAGTACAGTGAAGTGGTCATTGTTCACTCATGTGCATTCCAGCCCATTCTCCTTGTCTGGCAGGGTACATGATGTCACTCATACCATTTTCCTTACATTAACAATGGCTGGAAATTTTATGGACAGACCTTATAATCTAAAATAAATAATCAGGTGGAGTAATTGAGTTTTGACATCAAATAGTTAAATCCTCCAAGATGTTTTAAAGAAAGTCAAATAGCAGCCCTGGCTGGTGTGGCTCAGTGGATTGAGTGTTAGCCTGTGAACCAGAGGGTCAAGGGTTTGACTCCCAGTCAGGGTACATGCCTGCATTGCAGACCAGGTCCCCAGTAGGGGGCACCCAAGAGGCAACCACACATTGATATTTCTCTCCCTCTCTTTCTCCGTCTCTTCCCCTCTCTCTAAAAATAAATAATAAAATATTTTTAAAAAGAGAAAATCAAATAATTACTATGAAAAGTGTTGGTTGGCTTAAAGAACTAATAGTAATGTTATTTTATATATACAGAAAAAAAGGTGCAGTAAAATACCAAATCCTTTTTAAAAATTATTTTCACTTTCTTATCAGATATTGTAAATAAATTCTCAAACTAAATTCCTCCTCCTTGTTAATGTAGATCGTCTGGGAGAGACAAGAATTTGTAGTGATGTATGGGACACTTATAAGGACTAATTCCCCATTAGATATTTATAGATATTTTGTTGCTTATCTATTCAAGCGAAGTTTCTTTTCATTTTGAAATGCTGCCTTGAATCCTGTGGAGATTTTGCAAATCTTCGGAATGAAATATTCAGAGGAATGCACTGCACTTAGCATTTTGCAACACGTATCGACAGTCATCTAATTATGTTTGGAAATGTGGATGTGTGAAGACTGCATTTTATTTGAGCCATCACCTTAATTTACAAATCCACATTGTTTAATTTATTTATTGAGAAGAATTGAAAAACGCCTCCCTTGGTTGATGTGTAGCACGGCTTTTCACCGTCCCTCTAATCTCATTCTTAGAAATCATCTTTTCCCGTGGAGATGTGAGTACCTCATCCCAGCTTTCTCATCTTGGCAATCAGGATGAGAATATGAACCTGGTGTTCTTTCCTCTACGTCCACCGTCTTGCAATTGCCATGGCAATGAGAATGCTGCTCTTTCTATTTAGGAAAGATGACATTTAGCAATGCTTTGCTATATTACTTCATAAATACATGCCCTACGGTCACTTGAACTGTTGAGAATTCTCCAATATATGAATTCCACCATCTGTTTATTACATCTTTAATCAAAATATCTAATCAGAATCTTTTTTGACTAAGGGCATGTTTGTGTTTGTTCTCTATCCTTGTCTTGTACCGTACCATTTTTTTCTTCTCTCTAAACATTCACAGAAAAATCAGTAAAGTGAAACAAAGGCTTCCTCTAGATAATGAAGACAGTATATCTACACATATCATTAGAGGTCTCTTGCCTGTGGTAAGACAAGCCCCATGGTAAAGCTGACTTCGTCCTCCTGCTCATCCTTCTGTGGGGATCTGTGTATGTCCTACTGGCAGTTCTGTAGGGCTGCTGGCTTCCAGGAGGACACTCCAGAGCTCTCTGAGCTTCTGCTCCCAGAAAGAATGTCAACCGTGACACTCATCAGCACAGGGGTAATGTGTGAGGCTCTTCTTCCATATTACTGTCTTAACAAATTAACTAAACAACCTACAGCTGCTCTGAGAACAGTTTTCCCTAACACTTACGGTTACCTCTAAGAAATGGCCTACAGGCCTGTTTTACCTGATACAAACATTACTTAATAGGGTAGTTGATTTTTCCTATCATGTCTGACTTTATCTTCTGAAATAATTCTGGCTC
>PVKM010023444.1:0-21155 GCA_004027735.1 Carollia perspicillata | reverse complement strand
GCGAAGACAAGAGATTTTATTTTGGTCTTCAGGGTTAGGTTTTCATTCTCCAGTTCTGTCACTTTTTTCTGTATCTGCATAGATTCTTTTAGGTAATTCTGTAAGTACTGAATTTTTGCAACACACTGCTCAGTCACAGAGTGGACTCTGGGTGTTTTCTCGTTTTCAGAGATCATTGAGCCTCGTTTTGCTGCAAACGATTGCCTCTGTCTGTCTTGCATTTCATGCTGTGTGGGGTCGAAGAGTGACAGTGTGTGTCTGGGAAGTCTGGAATGGAATTTTAAATCTGTAGTGTTCTTGCCAGCGATAGGGATTTCTTTATTGTTTTTCTCATTCTTCTTTCCCCTGTGTATTTCACTCTTAGATAATTTTTTACATTTCCTGCAAAACGTCAAATGCAGTTTTGACACTGTTCCCCTGAGTGGGAGTAATTTGTTTACTAATGCCTCTAATTCTAAAATTCTCTTTGATTTTATATCTTCATTGAAGTTCCTTTCTGTGTTTTCTTCCTTAATCAAGTTAGTATTTTCCTTGTGACCGGGGGACAGGTCATAGGTCACATTGCCTTGAAAACTCGTATCCATTTTTAAAGTTTGAATTTCATTTGTGAGTGCCAGTTCCTTGTCGTGTGACTGCTGAAGCTCCTCCTTCATTTGTTTGATAGAATGGCAAATATCGTCTAAATTTTCACAAAATCCGTGCTTGAGGAAAGGCGCAGTGATTTTGGACTTATCCGGAATTACTGTATCAGCTGGAGACATAACATTTTGAGGCGCATTAGGTAGAAAACTATAAAGGTTATTGTAATTCTTGAACACGTCAGAATTTTCGGAAGGGTTCATAATTGTGTTTGAAGCGGAGCTCTCTGATGAGGTCCTCAGGGTTGAGATGTCCTGGGAATGTATCGGGGGCAGAACGTGAACACCCTGAGAGAGACTGTTAACACTGTTGCTACTGGGTTTTTCTTCCGTTGAATGAAGAGTCCTCAGATCCTCAAAATGATGAATTTTCTCCATGGAAAGGATTTCTCCTTGATTCTCTATAGGCTAGTAACGATAAAAAACACACTGTGAATGTCTTGTCATTTGCCGCATGACCAACCACATTAAGATGATGTTTTGTGGAGGCTTTGTTTTTGCGAACAAACGAACATTTAATCATTTCTACAACAAAGAAGCCTAACAAGTATGACTGGTTTTCTCCGGGAAACCTAACAACAGTGGAGATCTATAACTCTGGTCTCAACAATATGCTTAGAAACTGTACGTATTTCCTTAGTGGGCAAGATACACGGACCAACCCCTCAATTTCAGAAATCAACTTTTAGCAGCATCTCTCAGGAGACCATCCTGGACAGATTGGGAAGACAAGCAATAGGACACATGGAAATTTAAGGAGAATGAATATTTCCACTGCGGGGCTATCTGTGCACCTTAGCCTGCAGTCTGAGTTGCAGGTGATTCGAGGGTTGTGACTGTCCCGGAGAAGGTGGGTTCTAATCGTACAGACACAGGGACGGTGGTTTGGACCTGCCCCAGGGAATCACCCTAGGTCTGGGTTGGTCCTAACGTAGAAAAACTCAATCAAAAGTGGACAGACGGGCTATAAAACTGCCTTGTGTTTCAGTCACTTGGGAATCTTTTGGTGTCTGGACTGAGTTAAATATCCCTTCTACGCTCTCCTAAGGGCAAGGGGATGCCACAGAAATATGGGGATAAATCATGTCTTTTAGGGTTTTCAAGGACAGGAGTTTCCCTATTTTCACCTCTGATAGTCCAATCGCCCTGAGAGGAAGGGGAAAATGTGAAGTTGAAGATGAACCGGTGCTAGTAACATTTTTGAAATTCCTAAATATAGAATGATTTTGTACAGAATAACATACCTTTTCAATGTGTGTGCTGAATACTAGATTTCTTTCAGAGCTAAACTGTGGGTTTTCTACTTCAATAATACTTTTGTTCAATATTTCACTGATTTCAGACTGTACCTTTAAAAGATAATTTGAGAAGATTAGGATTTAATTTCAGGTTTATAATCTTATGGAGGTACAGGAGTAACGGATATTATAATTAAAAGATCCCTTTTAATTTCCTGCACATAAAAATTATTTCCCATCCCATAAAATATAAAATAAATTTAATTTATTATAAACTCTAAAATGAAAGATGTAACATTGTGCCTTCGTGATGTGCTTATAAAATTAGAAAGACTCAAGTTAGGAAAACAATAAAATCTCAAGCAGTTCAGATAATTCTATGTGCTTGTTTTTTACATCGTCGAACAATCAGAGGCCTCTGATCTCTGACATCAGCGTGGAGCCCAGTCTGTCACCGTCAGGAATGTTTCTTCTCCCCGCATCCCCCTGCAATGGCTTTCAGTGCAAGAATATTGGGGTGAAGTTTACACGGGGTCTTCAGTGAATACGTGCTGGGCTCTGCACCCCCAGTGTTCACGCTGGGGTGAACCTTCTCTTAACAACACCCAGGATTCTGGAGAAAGTCCCTGTGCTTTGGTGGCGCTGATCCCACCCCCAGCTCCAGCACGGTGGGTGGCTCAGGGCCACGCAGGCTCAGCGGTGGCTCCCTGAGCACAGTGACTGGGCCAAGCATCACACAGGACCCGGTCCGGGCAGCCAGAAGCAGGCCGAGAACCTCAGCGTAAACCGGTGAGAGAGAAAAGCACGGGCCCTTCTCCGTCTGTTCGGATTCTGGAGGGATGAAGGCAAAGCAGAAAGGGGCGTGGCTGTTCCCTTGACAACAGGAGTGCCGATCACGTGGATGCAGACATTCCCAAAATGAAAATCCCTGGGATTTTCAGTCACCGGGGCTAATGCACGTTCTCCCTCGGTTTGGGTTAGGTCACTTTTACCGAGAGTCCCTATTGGTAGCACTTTTAAACATACGTTCTAAAAAATCAGTGAGTGCTACTTCCGTTTGTATTACATCCAAATATAACGGAATATTGCTTTCTCCAGATTTTGAGCCTAGAAAACGTTGCGGCCTCTGTCGACTAATCGATGGGTTGGTGAGAAGGGTGGGTGGTGTCTTAGGTGTGGGGATTGCCTGCGTGTTGACGAGGGTACACGTACCATGCTGACGTTCTGCAGAGTCTGTATTCGGAGAGCCTGGAATGATTCCAGCTGATGCTGAAGGGCCTGGAACAAGACGAAACGGGGCATGGGATTAGCACTTCCGGGCATGGGATTAGCACTTCCGGGCTGGCGAACCTGTACTCGAATTGTTACGTACTTTTTGACACCCCCAAAGTTGCCATTGACCAGAAAGGACCACATGAGGGTCAGGTGACTCTCATTCTTGGTCATTCTTGCTGACTCTCCGATGCATTTTCATGAAGTTTTTTTTTTGTGGGTAACCGAAATGCATTTAGGAAGGATTTATTCTAAAAAACATCAGCCTTGACGCAAATTTCTGGAGAAAATGAAATCAAGTATACTCACTTTTAATGCTGATTGTGGTTGAATTTGATTTTCTGATTCTGATATGCAGCCGTATTCTAAAGAGAACATTTGGACAGCCATGTGATTTAATTCTGAAGTTCTGCTTTTGAACAGGTGCAGTGGAAAGCAGTCTCCTAACTTTTGGGGATGGTGGGAAGAAGAGATGATGAGAATCTGAGGCTCATTTTAGGAAGAACCCAATGCTACCCACATAATAGTTTAAGAAATAATTATTTTCACTTAAAATATCTACTTGAGGTTGTAATAGTGGTTTCATTTTTAGAACTGTTAACTTGTAACATCAAACCTGAAACTTTCAAAGATTCAAATAGCTCTGTTTCTGGGATATAGACCACATTTGTTTGTTTGTTTGTTTGTTTATTGTAAAACTGCTGATCATCCTCATGCTGCTGTGGAGACCCTGGGCAAACTACTGTGCAGGTCGTAGTGTCTATGCAATGACCATGTAGTGTGTTTTCTCCTTATCTTGAAAACAAGTTGGATGGACAGAGCTCAAGTTCTGTGATGCTCTTAAAGGGGCATACACATCCATGCATGTGCTCCTCCCTAGGCGACTGACTGCAGTCCTCCATCGGAGAGAGACGACATCAATTTGTGGACTCACAGACCTCTCTGTTCAAATGTTTGGCTACTTGCTTTGTGAATTTTTATTCAAGAATTAAAAGAAAATAACATACAGGGTCGTGAATGAAGCCTCCTGAGAGGAGGTCTGCAGATCTTGCAGGCAACGGAGGCAAAGTATGACCCCACCCCTGCCCCTGGCCCCTGGCCCCTGGCCCCTGCCGACCTCCCCTCCCTGCCCTCTGGCCCTCACCACCCAGAGGCCAGCTCTAGTTCAGAGCCTGGGGCCATGGAGCCAGTTGGAGACCCCCCCTCCATCGGAGAGAGGGCAGGGAGGGACAGCCAGGGCACTTGGGTAGTGCTCAGCTTTGCCCCTCACGGGGGAAAAACAGGAGTCCGAAGCGTCTGTGTCAGAGGGGCAAAAGGAACCCCGTGAGCTCTGGGCCAGCGCAGCCAAGCTTCCCAAAGCTCATCAGACCCTAAACAACCTCTGCTGGTGAACTCACGCAGCTCAAAGTGCGAATCAAAAAGAGTGGGTCTCCTGGGATCCCACGGCCCAGAGCGAACTGGTGTCAATTTTGAGTCCGCACCCTCCCCACACGTATATGTAGGAAAAGCAGAATGGTTTTAGAACAGTGCGGTCATACTATTCATGGCACTTGTAAACAAATTATATTTACTTAATAGAATAAATGCTGCAAATTAATGCCATACTCAGATTTCTTCCCCTCTACATGGGAGATTATTTCCTACAGGATCACTCTAAACTAATGAAAATGTATCCTGAGAGGGATTGTGCGATTGGAATTTTAACGTTTTTTAATAACCGACATTTCTGTTGCAGTCGTGTCGTTTTACTCCCTGCCAAGAAAAGGAGTAAATTACGAGCGATTAGTATTGTACTTCCTCCTACAGCGCTGCCCCGCTTTTCATGACATTTGCTAGTTATATATTGTTTTCACGCTGTGAAGTCTTATGATGTCTAATTTTGTTCTGTCACCGTAACTCCAACAAATCTGTGTTAACACGAAGATGGGCCATTGTTACCGCAAATAGTTTCACCCCACTCTATTCCTAACGGATCTGCTGTCCAGAATCCTGTCTCCTCCCTGCACCCGTAGCCTCAGTCTCCCTGTCTGCACCGACTGCCCGTCTCCTTAGGAGGACTTGCAAGTTCAAGGCTCAAAACAGGATTTTTTTTTTTAGGAAACCAAATAAGAAATACTGGGCAGAAAGAAATCTAGAGACGTAGTCAAAGGGAAAAGTAGGGAAAAGGTTGTAGGGAAAGAACATGGAGTTTTTATCCTGGCTTAGATTTCTACCTGTCACTTCTACCGCAAACCCTCCCTCCCTCCCTTCTTTCTCCAGCACCATGGAGTGTTGCACAGTTACCAGCCTGCTGCTGTCACAGGGCTCATGGCTGCCTGAGTGCCTGTGTCATCTCGTCATCCTCCCTGAGTCCCTCTGGTCTCAGGGGCCAGTGTGTCTCCCTTTGCACTTTTCTGTGGCCTCACGGGTCAGTGAGGGGACCTGGGGGAGGGGAGATGCTCTGGAGGTTGTGAAGTCTCTGTGGGAGGAAGTGACCTCTGCTGCCCTGTGGTTGTTCCTCGAGACTTTTGTTAGAAATCTAGTGACACTCCGCGATTCCGGAAAGTGCAGAATCCCTGTGCTGACCGCAGGTTTCCGTTTGTATTTTTTCCCAGCACTGTTGTGTTGGGGTCACCCGGGTACCATACGTACGTAGGTCACGTGCACCGGGGCGGCGGATCGGGGCCATCGGTCTAGGTAGCGCCTTCCACCCACAGCGTCCTGCGTGCGTCTTCCCCGGCACGTTGCGCTGAGCACCAGGCACTTCTGGGAGGTTCTCAGATTCCCCCAGCTGGGTATTTACACTCACTTTATCCGTGGTTCACGTGCAGCTCGAAAACTGGAGCTCTTTGGTCATTTCCAACGCTCTCCCTGCAGAATATTCTGTAGTCCACAATATCTACTACAAAGGGTATTGCTCTTGGAAAAAGTAGGTTATCTTCGTAGAGTCTCTAAAAAGTCAGCAGCTCTTACTTGGTATTGAGAGACCCGGTGTCGTCTAGGGTGGTGTTGAATGCCTGGTCTCTGGACTGCCCCGCTGAGTACTGGGCTCGCTCACTTGCTGCCTGTGTGACCTCGGGGAGTTCTTTAACCTCTCTGTGCCTCAGTTTCCTCACTTGTAACATGGGGATAATGGTAGTAACTGCTTCATAGCGTTGTTGTGAGATGAAATGAGTTGATGCATTTAAATGCGTTGAACAATAGCAGGCACCAAGTAATGTGTCGTTTTCGCTATTACTGGTGCCGTATAACTGTAACCTGAAGTGCCCATGTGTTGGAAGCCCCCCAATGAGGCCAGTGGATTTGGGCATTTACCCGCTTCCCGTAGTGAAAGGGCGAACCGTTTCTCGCTGCCCTCGGAGCTTTGGTCCTGGAGGTTTTACCTGTGTCACTGCCACTGCTTTCCTTTATGCACTCAGAGGAATTGAGGATCTTGGACGCCGAAAGGAGGACGCAGTCAACTTCATCCTTGTCCTGATGATGCTTTTCTGTAACAGAACCAGACATGGCTTTCGGTTTTGTTGGGAGAAGGGAGGGGAGGCGTGGGGATTCCGGACACCGATGCCCTAGGCGGCCACGGGAGGGCGCACTGGGGCCACGAAGCCGCGGCTGGGCCCCGTGGCGGCGGGCTGGAGCCGGGAAGCTATAGCCGGGCGTAGGGATGGAGGCGGCACTTTTCTCGGGGTGAGGCGGACATGCGGCTAGTCAAGAAAATCGCACTCCAGACTGGACCCGTGTAGGGGATGTAGGGGCCGGTCCGGGGGAGGCGGCGCCCTCCGCCACCCGTCCACCACCCACGGGTCCCCATCAAGGGACAGCCCCCGTGCGGGCTCTCACCGGGGCTCATAGCTGCTGCTCAAGCTCTCTTTCCTTCCCAACTGCCTCCCCCGACACATTCCGCTCGGATGCTTCGCGCTGGGGCGGCCCGTTGCCTGGGAACGGGGTGGCCTGGATGCACGCGCGCACAGCGGCGCGAGCCTGGGTGGGGGTAGAGGGAGGAGGAAGGTGCGCACTCGGATGGGGGACTCGCCAGAGCCGCTTCGGGGACAGCTGCGTGGTGAGAAGGTCCCAGGAAGGACTGTTTGGAGACAGCCGAACACTGGAAACTGTTTGCCTTCGTTCTTATCACAGTTTCATTGTTTGTTTCACTCCTTTTCCATCCTCCAATTTCAAACCATCCATCCGAGGAGTAAAGGACTTGTGTCTGCCGTGGTGAGAAGAAGACCCCTGTTACCAATAATGAACTTAAAATCACGGTGTATTGAAATAGACACGTGACGGCTGTCCCGGAGGCGCTGGCCCTCCCTGGTCCGAGCGTGCTAATTCGCTGCTCCCTGGGCAACCCCCTCGGTAAAGACGGACGTTGGCGTTGGAAGCTGGGGCTGGTTCAGCGAAGGCCTGGTTGGTGGCAGCCAATCTCTGTGCCGCTGAGAAGATGGTGCTCTGTAAGGAAACATTTTAAATGAGTAAATACTCATTTTGCATGAACAACCATTACAGATTTTGAAGGAAAAATGTAGACACACACACAAAAAACCAAAACCGCTCCACAGTGTCTCATTGCTCTTGGATACATGTTAATGTGTCTCTTATAAGGACGTTCTTCCGCATGGGCGTGACACCGCCATTAAAATTTGGAGATTAGCACTGATACATCAATACCATCGAATCCTCAGACCACCCCCCAAGCTTCACCCATTCTCCCCATAATGTCCTTTGTAAATGCAAAAGGACCCAGCCCAGAATCCTGCATGCTTGTGGCTGTGGTGACAGGTCTCTTTACTCAGTTCGTGGACTCAGCATTTCCTGTTTTACTCAGTGGGTTAGAGTGGATTATCTTCTGTTGTGGACGTGATTTCTGTGGCTGCTTAACCCTCCCCAACTGGGGCCGTGGAGTCCCTCGAGCTGGCTTCTGTGTACTCCTGATACCTCGCCTTGGCTGCTGGAGCACGTCTTCAGTTTCTGGGCGTGCCCAGCCGCCCCAGGCTCCTCCTGTATCTGCCAGCCCCAGCCTGGAGACACTGGCCATTCCTCCGAGGAGCCTGGGCTTCTTTCAGGGGAGAATGGCTTTTAGCAGCCAGGGTGTGAGTGCTGGGCGTGCCTGTTGCGATCCGGGTGTAGCGGCTCTAAGACCACCTCCGTGGAGAGCTAGGGAATGTCTGTGCATGTGTGTGTACACCACACACACACAGGCAACAGGCACACCCTTATTATTTCTGTATCTGTTGATCTATGTTGAGTACCATGAATTCGCGATGCCTCTAGTTCCCATCTAGCATCATGGCGTTCCTTCCCGTCTTCTGTTCCCGTGTGTGTGATTTCCCTTGCACCAGTGAGAGAGTCGACTCTCGTTATCCTTATCTGTTTACTTACATGGGCAATGCCAGTCTCTCACCACAGATCCACGAGGAGGCCCGGGCCTCCCATTCAGGTTCCAGTACCCTGCTCACTCCCTTCCCTCCTGCTCCCTTTAGACTCTGGACCCCGTGTGGGGCCTCCCCTCCCCCCAGACACACTCCCCACCCCTCTTGAGCTCTGTCACCCTCTGTGGGGCCTCCTGTCTGTGTAGAAGACCTGCACATCCTCCCTGGGCCCTGAAACCACATAGCAGCCAGCCCCCCGCGGGGCTGCGCTCCACACCCTGCTACGCTCTGCACTCTGGTTCCAGTGCTCCCCACGCGCGGGTGCCCTCCTCTCCCTCCTTGGGATTGGACACCAACATCTATCCTCGCAAGGCCACGAGATGGCTCTCCCATGCTTTTGTGTAAGCGCTGACTTGTTTTACCACCATGCTAGATTTCCTGTTCATCCAGAGCTGATTTTCACAGAGTCCGAGGCGGGTGTCGATGTCCATTTTCCTGGGTATTCTCTTGACCCATCACTTATTTTAAAGAACATAATTTCCCACACCAGCCGTCTTCCTGAAGACACTGTAAGATGGGTTGTTCTTACGCGTGCCCCCCTTCTATCTTCTAGACCCTGAAGTTCCTCATTGCCAAGTGGCTCGTCAAGTAAGATGGTTATTCGCTTGCCAAGAACATACAGTAGAATTAGACAAAGGGAGTGATGTAGTGAAAGTTCCTTCAGATTCCAAGATGGAGAAAGCCCCTTTGTCCTGAGTGGGTCGGGGGGCGGCAGCCCAGGCTCTTTGCCTGCCGTGGGGGGCTCAGCATCTTCGGCGGCACGCCCGTGTTTAACACCTGGAAAGGACGGGTCGCTGGAGTTCAGGGAGGTCTGGCAAAATGTGCATTGTGCTCGCCGGGGCCACCCGTCCCTGTTCCTGTTCCCGGGACACGGACTGGGTCACCCTCCCACTTCAGATCAGTAAACAAAGTTCAGAATCCAGGCACTGTCTCTGGGGGGGAGGTTACATTTCCTCCCTCCCTGACGTCATCAGGACCCCAGTGTTTGAGCTTTCGGTGAAATATTCTTGCTTATATTGTCCAGATTGGCGCCGGGGAAACCGATGTGTGGGAAGGTTAGGAACTTTCCAAATACTCTGCAAACTGGGCGGTGCTCGGCTTCCTGATTCTGAGACCCTGGTTTTGCCCAAATTAGTTTGTTTTCATGTTTTTTTCCCCCATCATGAATTACAGTTTTAGGTGATGGGACAATGTTTCGTCTAAGTTTTACAAGAGCATGGCGGTAGATATAGTGAACGCTAGAGCTAAAAGCTCCTGTTTCCCCATGTGACCTCATGCCTCGGCAGCCGGGCCTTCTCAGTGTGGAGCGCCTGCTGCCGACCCCTCTGGCCTCAGAGCGGAGGGGCCTCGGGCGGTGCTTTGTCCGGCCACACGTGCCAGTCATCCCACCACTGCCCTGACAGCGTGTGGGTTTTCTCTGATCGTGAAGTTCATTGCTAAAGGGCAGAATTAAAGGCTGTGCTGCTGATGAAAAAGCATCTCTCCGTCACACTGTGTCCAAATCTTCCAGCCGTAGCTGCTGTCAGAGAATGTGCTTTCACCTGCTGATGGACAGCTGAGGATCCGGGAAGCCGCCGCCGGTTCCTAGCGCTGCACCCAAACAGGCTGGGCAGGGCTATTCTTAGCCGTGTGTCGGGCGACTAGAATGCTTCTGGGTTTCTTAGCTTCAGAAGTTCTTGAATCCTGCGATGGCAAGGCTCTCATTAATCACAGCTGAGATCTGTAGTGTACGCAAAAACACCCAAACCGCTCCTGGGATGTAACAAAGTGAGGCATTTGTTCTAAGGCTAGTGCTTTGGTCAGAGAGGGGGCCCTATGTGCTGGTGACTTAGGAAGTCTTGGGTGGGTTGTGGGCCACCAGCCACTCGAGGGCCGGACCTCCACACCCAGCCTTCTTTAACTTTCCTCTGGTGGTCGCTGTCACCTGCTCACGTCTGTGCAGGAGAAGCAGCCCCACAGCTCACCAAGGGCAGCCACCAGCCTTGGCTCGTAGGGAGCTGATTGCCACTATAAGACTTATTAATAGCAGCGTGGTGGGGATACTGAGGACGTCGAGTTGGTCTAACTCTAAGTCCTTGGGTGTGCTAAAGGGGTCAACGCAGAGAAATAGGGGGTAGCCTGAGAAGGCACAGGTGGTTGAGCGAGAGAGAGTCCTAGCACAGTTAGAGTTTTTGAGCATGCCTGCAAGCTGAGGAGAGTGAGTCAGTGGCAGAGGGAGACAGAGTGGGGAAAATAAGCTGGAAAGAGGACTTGAGGAACAGAGCAGTGGGCGTGGCCCGGACGGGGCAGCCAGGGGATGAATAGCCTCCCCGACTCGCGAAGGGTTCGTGTCCCAAGGAGACGATCCAGAGCCCTCCCCGCTATGACGGGCCGCGGCCCTGGGAATGCCCTTGCTCCTGGACGAGACACTTGGGTCAGATGAGGGCTCTGTGTGTGCAGTTGACAGACGGCTAGCAGGTGGACGCTTCTGTCACGAGTCTTTCATTCTTACTCAACGTGTAACCCCTTTTCAGTGGGGTACACGTGCTCTCCACCGGGCCTCCGGCCCCCAGGTCAGGGGTGCTGGGTTAACCTCTGCAGAGTCTACCGGGCAGACTTCCGCTGGGACGCGCCCTGGGGTGTGTGGCAGTGTGGGGCTGAGCAGGGACAGCCCTGGGGTTAAGTGTTCCCCATATGGCTTCTACAGGCACCTCCTTGTCGTAGTAATGCCACCTTTACGCTCCAACCGGCCAATCCCCACGCCTTTTCAAGATTCTGGCAGCGGGGGGTTGGGGGGGGGGCTGGGTTGCTTTCCAGTTTTCTCCACTGTTGCTTTGGATTGTAACTTTCTCAGGTTTTCTGGGTCAGTTATCATTCATTTGCTCTCTAGCTCCCAAATTTTTAAGTTTGTATCTTTCCCACATCAAAATACTTTAAAATAACATCTGAACCAAAAATGTAATGCATTTTGGATCCATTCATTTGACCTCCAAGTTTCTTATTTATTTCTGTAGCTTTGTTAATAAATTTCTGTTTCAGGTGCGTGGGTTCCGGCTGTAAACTCAAATGCCTGCAGCTGCCAGGTAGGTGTTCTGGCCCCTCCCACTGGATCCAAACCCCAGACAGGTCAGGGTCAGGGTCAGGGTCAGGGATACTGGTGACGTTTGGGAGAATCCCAGAGCAGTGCGACTTGTGCCCTATCTCTCATTTCAGACGACAGGAGAAACCTGCTCCGCCCATGGGCAGCATTTGCAGTAGGCTGGAGGTGACTTTGTGACGAGGCCGCGAGACAAGGGGGCCGGAGACGGTTTCCACCTCCCACTCTGCGGGTTCCCCATGTTTGTCCTCAGAGGGGACAGTTGTAGACGTTCCCATGTGTCCCCAGTGAGGAGCGTGGGAAATAGATAAGACGTGCCAGGGGCATTGTCACAACCCCGCCGTAGGACAGGCCAGAACTTTCTGGGAGGTCGTGCCTGACTCCAGGGAAGGCTGATCTGCGCTTTTGGAGGTGTCGGTAGAGGTGTGGTTGTTGCCTGGTCCCAACTATGCCGAGAAAACAGACCCCGGCCAAGGGGACCTTGGACCCCAGGGCACCAGGAGCCCCCCCCTCCCTCAGGAGGCCCCCTAAGCTGTCTGATCTTGGGGGTCCTAACTTGGGGAGGAGGAGGAGGTGGTGAACAACCTCTGACCACAAAGAAACAGCCTTCATGGAGTCTGACCCTTGAATTTGACTGGGTATTTATCGGAAAGAGACATTTAAAATGAAAGAGACTATTTCAAAGCAAAAGAAACTGTTTTAATCTGAAAGAGACCACATTGCCTTCGGCTAGCAAATTTAAATGCCCCTCCTGTCAGCAGGAATCGTGGGCACCTAAGAAAGAGTAAATGAGGATTGCAAGCGAAGGAAGCCACATTTTCTTAAAATACCTCAGCCAGTACATACGAATGGGTCCTCTCACTGGAATGTTGGTTTCAGCTGAATTCGTGGAGTGACACTGCGTTAGGTATTTTTAAATGCTTTCTGTGTTTCTTATGCACGTTGCATCCAGTGGTACAATGGTTGCATATGAAACTAGAGAAATCCGGGGCATTTCTCCCTGACATGCACTTTAATGGTTAAAGCAGATAACAGCTGCCGGTTGTGTCAGAGTACAAGAGGGTTGTTTGGCAATTACTACAATCGCTAAATCAACTTCTTAGGGAAAGACAATCAGACTCCCCGAAATAGCGTGATGTTTACGTGTTTGATGGTCGCCATATAAACTTAAATTGTGAAACACGACATACAAAAACATGATCGGTTTAAATGTCATTCGGGTATTGCTAGCCCCGGAGGGGAAAAGAGCTGTAAAACAGAGCTGGACGTATGTTTGTGCTGCAGCAAGCACTCGCCTCACACGCAGTAAGATAAACACCTAAAAGCCTGGGTTTTAGGTTTGCACTCAGCAGTGCGCTCTACTTCGCCCCAAGTCATTAATGCCTTCCCGTAGAAGTGCGCGTGCGCTCGTGCGTGCGTGCGGGCAGGCTCGGGTCTGCACGGGGCTTAAGCTTTGGGGTAAAGAGTGACTGTGTCGTAGCCCTCTGGGGGCCTCGTGCGGGCTCTGGCGTGCGTTTCGCAGTACAGCTCCCCCTCCACGAAGAAGTAGCCCTTCTGCTTGAGGTTGAGGTTGCAGTCAGCACACACGAAGCAGTGGGGGTGCCGGTACTTATCCCGCGCCTTCACGACAGCCCCGCTGCGGAGAAACGGGAGATCCGGTCAAAACGACAGAGCCTCAACCTGGCACAAAGGTGGCAACTACTGGTAGGGCAGGCGGTGTCTGCCTCACGTTCAGGAAACTAGGGCCTCCAGCGTTGTAAAGGGCCACAGCGGTGACACTGATGTCATTGTCAGGGAGACACGCAAGACAACCGGAATGAACCAACTGTCTCATGTCTCTCTGATGCGAATATTTTTCAGATTTTTCAGACAAGTAGCTGACGTGAAAATTGTATGCTCTTCCTTCTCGATCTCTCCCCTGTGTTTCTTTGAGAGAGGGAGACGTGACTCTGCAGAGGGTTCTGATTCTCACCAAGGATGTTGTCTTCACCAGCGGCCCCCAACCTTTTCGGCACCAGGGACCATTTTCGTGGAAGCCAATTTTTCCATGGACTGAGGGCGGGGGATGGTTTTGGGGTGATTCAAGCACATTACATTCAAGCTCCCCTCCTGCTGTGCGGGGTGGGTTTCTAACAGGCCCGGACCGGGACTGGTCCATGGCCCGGAGGCTGGGGACCCCAGGTCCACACAACTGAAAGTCCCTCCGATCACTCCGGGCCCTGGTGGCCCAGCCTCTGCTCTGTGCAGCAGGGACAAAGCAGACTGAAGAGCGGGGGGGGCACTCTCATAGTGGGGGTGGGTAGGGACTTGCCTCTACTGTCACAACAGTGTGTTACGACTTAGGAGCGAGAGTTGCTTTTTGCTGACATCACAATCTGTCCTGATTTAGGAGGCTCTCTCCTGAGCTTCCTGTTCAGTGTGTTTCTCTCTGCCCCACACCCTCCCCTTTGCTGGGACCAGGCTGATGGCCCACTGCCCTCCTGGGATGGACCCTGGATACCGGGATGGGTGCTGCCTCGGTGTGGGAGCTCCGGGCAGCAGGGTGGCGCAAAGGGATGGGGGAGGTGGCCACGTGGGGCACTTGTGAGGAGAGCTGGGGGTGACTGGGGTCACGTGAAGATCTGAACTAGCAGGAGGGGGCATTCAAACCTAAGGACCCTCAAAACGAGAGCTGACTGCATTTTTAAAAACTATGTTGGAATATTTGTGCAGCTTAAGAAACTGGAAAAGATCATGTGTTTTATTAACATCCTGATGGCTGCTGTGTTTGTCTCCCTGGGTTTATACAGAAAAGGAACTACTTGAAGCCTATGCACCTTAGGGAGGGCTTCTTGATGGGAAGTTTGGTTTCTTGGACATGATTTTACTCTGGCATGTCCTCTGGGCAATTTTTTTCCCATGAGAATAACCTGAAATTATGAGTCAAGATTGCTGGTTTACCTTATGTGCCAATTTTAGGGTATATCTAAGGAATTCTGGTCAAATATGATATGTGGTGGATGTTGTATTTCAAGTCAATGACTAGAAATAGAGAGCTGCTACCAAGGTTAATAGGGAATTCCTGGGTTAAAAATGAAACTTTGTCCTGGCTGGTGGGGCTCATTGGTTGGGTGTCGTCCTGCAAAGTTGAAAGGTCAGTGGTTCAATTCCCAGCCAGGGCACAGGCCCGGGTTGCAGGCCAGGTCCCCAGTTGGGGGTGCGCGAGAAGCAACCACACATTGATGTTTCTCTCCCTCTCTTTTCCCTTCTCTAAAAATTAGACAAATACAATCTTTTAAAAAAGAGACACTTACACAATGCCACTCCCACACTTGTCACAGAGTGGCATCTTCTGTGCGCTGCCAGCGCCACCGTGGACTTTTGTAACTGGAGCTCTCACACTCCGAGTCCCCGCAGGACGGTCATCTGAAAAACAAAGTGTTTCCATTTACGGCAGAGGAACAGCCGGCTCCAGCTTGCACTTCGCTTCTATTTTGGGCAGTGCCCTTTAACCCACGGAACTCTTAAGCTGCCGCCGCGGTCTCATTTCAAAAGGAGCAGGAGCAGCTCCAGCATGCCTCGTTTGGAACCAGGGCCTTACGAAACAGAATTCGGTCACAGCGTCTGTTGTGGTGGGGAGCTGTTACAAAACGTTCAAAGGAGCAGAGAACATCTGCATTCCTTTTGCTGTGGTAAAATATACATAATACAAAACTGACCATCTTAATCATTGTTAGGGTATAACTCAGTGGCGTTAAGTGCGTTCACAATGTTATGAAATTATTGCCTATATCCATTTTTAGAATATTTTGTCATCTCAAACAGACACTCTGTACACGTTAAACAAAAACTCCCCGTCGCTCTCTCCTCCCAGACCATGGCAACCTCTATTGGACTTTTGGCCTCTTCGACTTGTCTGTTCTAGGAACCTCACACTCATGTAAGTGGAATCCCACGATATTTGTCCTTTTGTGTCTGGCTCATCTGGCTTAGAAAGTTTTAAAGGTTCATCCATGTCGCAGCATGGGTCAGAGGTTCGTTCCTTTTCAAGGCTGCATAGTACTCCACTGCATGAACATTGTTTATCCATTCATCTATCAGCAGACATTTGGGTTGTCGCCACCTTTCTGCGGTGCTGAATAACACTGCTATGGGCGTCGGTGCGTGCGTGTCTGAGCCCCCGCCTTCAGTTCTCTCGGGTGTGCGCTGGAGGGGGATTGCTGGGTCGGGTGGGGACTCCGTGTTTAACTTTTCCAGGGACCGCCACGCCGTGGCTGCCCCATTTTACCTTCCCATCAGCAACGAACAAGGGTTCTCATTTCTCCACATCCTCACACCACCTGTTATTTTGCCTTTCTTTTTGATAATAGCCATCCTAAGGGGGCGTTTTGCATCTTTGTGCAACTTTGGAAGGCCAGTGCATTTCTCTTGGGGGTGGAAAAACACAGGTAAGAGTATGAGCTCTGCAAACAGCAGGAGGAGGCTGCAGACCCAGCTCCGTGTCTTAGTGGCTGTGTGACTTCACGCGAGTCTGCCCTCTCTGTGCCTCAGTTTCTCATTTGTTAAACAGGGAAAATAACAGCTCCTGCTTCAGGGTTTCTGTGAGGGTTAAATGATACTGCGTGCGAGGGACGTAGCACAGAATTTGGAACCCACTGAGGGCTCGTTATGTTACTTTTAAATTCTGATGATGATGCTCTGGAGTGTGGGGAAGCTGAGAAATTTTGTAGTGTCCACTTAAAACTCTGTTTAAAATGTGTGAGTTCAGATAGCCCTTGACCACTGAGGATGGAATTTGTGTTTGGTGCCTTTCTAACCAATGCGCTGGCTACTTGGACATGTTCTGGAAGCTCCTTTCCTAAAACAGGTACCACCCAAATCCTTCGAGGCAAAGATGCATTTGGTGTCTGGGTAAACTCGGTATTTAGACTTTCTTCCCCAGTCTGTCTGCCGTCCTCCCCTCCCCGTGGCCTGCCAGCAGGCTCTAACGGCACAGCAGACGTTCACGGCCACTCACCGGGGCCGTCGTCCACCAGCTCCTGGAGCACCCGGAAGGAGCCGGACTGCCGGGGCTGAGCGGGCTCCTCCCGGCTGTCGTGGAGCATCCGGTACACGTCCGACTGGGGCGGCACCACGGCTGTGGGTTCGCTGAAACACAGTGTGGCAGGAGAGCAGCATCAGGAGCGCGTGAGGCAACACGCATGCGAGAAAGACACAAGACATCAATGAACAGTAATCCCTGCGTTTGCAGTGACTCCTGAGCAGAGATGCGGTATTTCCAAGTTCGTCTCTATCCTAGTTAAAAACTAATGTCTACTCATAGGGGCTGCCTTAGTTAGAAGTGTCATTAGTTAACCTGGGGCTCACATCAGCACTTCTCCTTCTGGCAAAATACTTTGGAATGCAACTAAAACGTTAGGTAATAGTAATTAAACAAAAAAGGCTTGTGGCTGATGGATGTACAATTTTAAATAGGAACAAAATCAACCTTTTCTCAGAAAATAGACAACATACACAGGAGCGAAAGTGCAGGAGTGAGCCCCGCTCAGTTATTCAGTCATAAAATTGTCCTTAAATTCAGATTCCTTTCTGATACTACACTGAAAGTGTATGGTTTAATTTTGTTTTTAAGATTAATTTGCTTTGTTAACTCCTGGAAACAAAGGTATCGCTTTGCTTGTAAATTGAAGAAATTTAAATTGCCACTGTTTGAAAGTACATAATATACAAACTTACACACACCTGTGAGTTATTTTGACTACACTGCATTTCCTGAATAGCCACATTATAATTCATTTACAACAGTAATGGAAGCTTTATTTTAGTAAACTGTCTACAAATATATGTATGATGAGCAATTAAAAATGCCACAGTAAAACTACATGTCAGGCACAAAATACTTTATTATTTTATGTCATTTAATTGCATTATCTAGAAAAGGTAGTTGCTAGCCACACGTAATTTTATTACCTACATCATATGTGGAAGTAATTATTTAATATCTGAATTCCTTGCAAAATGGCCTTGAGCTACAGAATGCTATTATTATCTTATCGTATTCATCCCAAGAGACAGCTTTGGGATATTGCTACAAAGTGCTCTTAGGCATTATACTACTTTAATTTGTAACAAATGGTTCTGTAATATTGAAAAAGGTAGTATGATTTTCTTATACTTTCTTAAATTGGAAAAAACTTGATGGCAAAAGTACTTTGAATACATATTTATACTAAAGAAGAAATTAGTCAAAATAGAAGCCTTTGGAAATTAAACATCTACATTAACAGCTTGAGATAGTCACTTATAAACCCTTATTCACGGCAGACATTATAAGTGGAAAAATAATTCCCCCTCCACAAGATGTCATTAGAAAAGTATCATCTCTTTTAGAACTGCTCTGGACCCCCCACCCCTTCTCGATTTTGGACCCCAAAAGGGGAGAAACATAGAGTGTACTTGATTGTTAATCACCCCGTACCAGACATTTGCCAAGTACGTTGTAACTTTTCACAACACGTGTATTGTACATTTGGTCCTTCCATGATTTCAGTTCATTACAACCAATCACATAAAGCTCTGCTTAGTTAATTCTTCCAATCATCTTTATCGTGAGGCCTAGATATTTGCAAAAAATCCTTAGTATTCTTTCTTGAAAGCTCTCTCCAAAGCTTCCACGTGAGACGATGTAAAACGACACCTGTGGCGCTGACACTGCCCATGTGTTTGGTGAGCATGCCCGTGGCTGCAAAGGACTCACATTACCTCATCGGGGGGGCTTCCCCCAGCGCGGTTGAAACCTGACCCTGCAGCGTCTCCATAATATTGTCCTCTGAGTACAGCTGCATAGGTGTGTTAAACTGGGCGTGCACGATCTTCACGCCAGGAAGCTCCATTTCCAAAGGAATGTTAGGGGCCATCTTAGCAGCCACTTTCAAGTCGCCCGGGCAAATAGTGCTAATAGTGCTGACAGACGAAGGGGTGCTCCGCCCACTGCTGCCATCGACGCCGGACGGCGTGCTGCACGCACTGTGTCGGTGCCCGCGCCACACAGAGACGACGCGGGGAGTGCAGAAACCAGGTGGCGTGGCGGGGGGTGCAGAGAACAGGTGCGGAGAGGTTAAAAGGAGTGGAAGACAGGAAGTAAGAAGTGAGTGGAACCAAAATAAAACGACATGCGGCCTTCTGGCTGCCATTTCTTTTAAAGAGGGAGGGCATGTCAGCACTCAGGATTGGAAAAAGTGCCACCAAACTATTAAAGGTACAGGCGATGTTGCATTTTTGGCTCTGTTCTACCAGGTGCTACATGAGTTGAAGGTTACAGGTAAGCCTTCAACTTAAAGTTGTCTATCAAGTAGAAAAGATGTGGCCATATTCCCTTTTTAAAAATAGGCCAGATAATGTTAAACTTGACAACGTCACAGACAAGTGGTCCAGGGCAATCACACTGGCCAGGCATCCTTTTACACTCCTGCGGTGCGATGCCTAAGTTAAAAGATTAGTGAGTGATCTATCCAGAGAGTAACTGGGTGTGCCTTGTGAAGACCCAACGAAATAGTCAGGCTAGCCATTTCAAAATAAGTATGCTTCAGAAATGCAATTTAGTTTAATTGAGTAGTAATTAGAAACATGTAGGTTATATGATTAAGATTATGTTTTAAGGTGACAGACTTGTAAACGTTTTGACTATTTTAACTTTTCCTACTTTCATTCTTTAATTTTGTGAGGAATATGTTTTTAAAAATTGTTCACTGATTTCACACAGACTCCAGAACAGCCAACAAATGCTTGTCACCTTGACATTAATGATTAGCAAATAAGGGGATCTCGAAGTCTTTGAACACCACCTAGAGCTAAGACGTATTTCTTTGATACATAGCTATTTCATGTAAACTTTTGAAACACTCATATACTCATGCACGTGTACCATTCCCTTTTACAGTCAGGTTGAGGGGACTTCTTAGTAAAACAGCAGAAAGACCAGCCATGCGGCCTTCAGAACAGCCCGGGAAGTCTCTGGTTCTCCCTGAAGCCAGATAGGAGGTGGATCACAACTGACATGCTGAGGACTAAAAAATCCTTTTTCCACATGCATTTTATGTGCAGTGTGAGAAAGGCACTTTACAAGAAAATGAAATATACTGAGTTCTTTTTAAAAAGCACAGTCATTTAAGACAAAGCCAGAAGAAATGTTAGTATTAAAGTCAACGCTGTCATGCCCGCGGGCTAGTGTTGTGTAAACGCAAGACAGGACACAATTTCTAGGGTGTGCTTCAGTCCATGTCAGGATTCTCTGAGGGCTCAAGAGTGACAGCGCCTGCGCTGACGGCTGTCAGGGCTGCTGACACAGCCTGCTGATCTAACCTCGGCCCAGGAGGCGGCTCGGGCCACAGGGGTGTGTGGGCCATTCATCGGCTCTGCTGACTCCATCGCTATCACAGCCTGATCAGTCCGGACGACAGTCCTTGTCACCACGTGGATTAAATTTCTTTTTCGTCTTGTTTTACTCAATTCAACCACCTGCAGAGCCTAAGTCAAGCAGGTGAATATGGACTTGCTCCTTCCCTGCAGGGCTTGAGACCCTGTTAAGAATCTGTGAATTGCTTGATCGCGTACGGCCAGCCCGGGGCCTCGTGCTCCGTTTCTGGAGGCTCGGTGCTACCCTGGCGCCTGAAATCGCCCTCAACTGGGAAAAGGACGGAAATAAAATTTCAGTTGTAACGCAGTTTAGTCAGGATCGTCTTGATGGGATCCCAGTGTAATGAAGCTTATTAAATGGTAATTTGGGGATTTGAAGCGAGTTAAATCCTGGCAGACTTGGGCTGAAAATAGTGAACCTTTTCAATAAGCTTTTATAGCTAGCCTTACCTTACTACGCGCCAGGCAAAGTGCTACGTAGTGGATAACTATGATCAGCTCAGAACTTAGAGATAGTCCTCTTTTTATAGTTGTCATTAGTCATCTTTTTCTGTTTTTAGTGTTCTTTATATAGGCATGCTTGTGTATATGACTTTATTGCAGCAAAGATTGTGTTCTATTTCCTAATTTCTTTATCATTCTATTAAGGGGTCCCTGTTAACTACACAGATAGGAAATAAACTCTAAGCTAGCAAGAATTAGTTTTTTATAAATTTCTGGGATAATTTTAAAAGATCTTTTGAATTGATGCTTAAACAACTGATGTGAACCTCATCTTAGGTCACTGCGACCTACCCGTGACTTGGAACGGTAGGTACTAATGAGATTTCTTGACGTTAACTTACTGACCGGGCAAGGCCACCTGCAAAGTTGATGCTACACTCGGTTGCTTCCCCCCTGGGTGGATCATTAAGGAGAGAACTGATTTCTCTGGCACGTGTACAGATTTTGGGGGCCTGCTTCTGGAAGTGACTTGTCCAAAACCATTCACAGAAATTGTATTTTATCATTTGCACCTATCAAATCCCTTGTATATATTCTTGATGATAGCTTTGGCTCTAAAAATTTACATGTTTGTACATGAAAATACTGGCTTTTTCATAGGCTTCGATTATGATGAAATAATTAAAAGAAC